>VTPC01090881.1:8554-87717 GCA_011009095.1 Ignelater luminosus | reverse complement strand
AGCTGCTGAAAAGTTTTGTTGCAAATGCAATGATGAAAGGTTTGATTATGAGATATCCCCATGTATTCATCCCAGATATAAATACAACTAGGTCAAGTAAGTAGATTTACAAAATCTAAGCATTAATTAATTATACACGGCTTCACTACTTTGAAATAAAAATCTAACTACAGTATTTGATATAAAAGATTTGTAATAAAAATTAAACACAGAGATTCTAAATAAAATATATATATATATATATATATATCGATCTAAAGCCCAATGTGATTAAATTGTTGTTGTTAGACGTAAACTAGGAAACTAGAGATGAAAAGGTCGCAAGTACCTACCTCTTAGAACCTCTAATCACGGCACTAGAATATCGTAACCGTAGAGATTACATTGAACAACCTACCAACTAAACCATAATAAATCAAGTCTCAAAGGGAAATTAACATTTTGCCATCTAATAAAACTCCAAGTGAAAAGGAATATTAATGTACAATACTTAATGTGTTTAATAATCTCATAGTTCTCTTTAATTGGGCACTTGGGCAAATTAATTTTATTCTAAGTTTGGCGCATATTACTTTGTAATTTCCCTTTTTGTTAGGAAATTGTAAAGTAATAATTACAACAATAATTTGTTATTACAATTATTATATTTGTTTATAAATTCATAATATAGTTATTTAAAATGAGAAATTCTAGAAATCTTACATTCATGTGGAAAACAAAGAAAAGGCATCGCAATGGTATTAAACGTGGTTACCTCGTTCTGTTCATGTATGTATGTAATACCCACAGAAGCATTTTACATCACATCACGTATTATTTCAATGAATTGGAATATATTGCTCTAGCTCGATATAAAATGTGCAGCACACGGAAAAAGTAAATGCACTAAAGAATTCCACGCGCATCAAATGAGAATCGAGAAATTCCCTAGAACAGATGTCTGTCTGACTGATGTGAATTATTCTGTCGGAATTATTTCCCGGTTTTATTAAACTATTTTAAATCTGTATTTCCTTATATATTGCAATCTGTCTAATATATTGAATGTCATATCATAGAATGAAGAATTACAAGAGAAAGGAAAAAATTTGAGCGGTTGAAATATCCTAGAAAAAAGAAATGTAACGTAACCAATATAAAACCACACAAGCAGTTTATTTGCTGGGTATTGTATCGTATAAATAGAAATTCTTTTGTACTTGCAATTTAATCATTTTATTAAAATTCCGCTCTATATTCTTAAACGTAAAAAGTGAAAAACTTCCAAAATTAATATTTTCTAATTTAACTTCGTGAGCTTCATACTAATAATATAATAACAGGTGGGATTTTATTAATAAAGTTAGTTGTGGAATTGAGTTGCATTGTGTTAGTCTAAAACGAAATTTAAAAACTAATAGAATTCTGCACCATCTGTCTTAAAACAATCGCAAGATTAAGGAGCATAAACTTCCGTGTAAGTACGGTGGATAAAAAAACAAAATCTAAATAACAAAACAAGAAAATGAAACGATCCTCAAAAGTACAAGAGGTATTAAAGAATGAATATACAAAACCAGACATTCACAGAAATAGTTTGAGCTAACGCTTCTCAAAATTGTCTGATCACCAAACAGATTGAATTGCAAATCTTTGGTGAAACACCTGTACGTATTCTGGCCAACTGTACGCTTGGCTAGTGAAGGTCGGCACGTGGCGTAAATTACATACAGTGGGTGAGGATGGATCACGGCGTTACCCATGTGAATGTGAGAGGAAAAAAATAATATTCGTAGAATGGACGTCAACGTGAGCCAAAAGAAATAAGTAGTGCAGAACTGCACATAGTTTACCCTGTCACGAAAATAGTTAGGTCACTTACATAGTTTACTGTGAATCACGAACCACGATGCGATGTCTCGTGAATTACGCCGAATCATTCCGAAACCAAAATAAAATACTGTTTACAATCTTAGACACACCAGTGTACAATAAATTAGACATAGAGAAGAACTGTAAGGAATAAAGAAATAATCAAAAATACAAAAACTCTTAAATTCGATAATACCACCCTCTAAAATGTAAAGACCCACGAAGGTCATGTTAATCCAAAGTATTGTTGTGATCCTTGCTAAGTAGAAATCTCGTGAGTCATGGAAATTTCGTGACCCACATAAATCTCGTGACCCATGAAAATCTCCTGTTCCAATGGAAATCTGTGACTTGTAGGATTCGGAAAAACTTATGGGAATTTTCCGACACACAGAAATCGCGATCTCATATGTAAACAGTACCTAAATGTGCATAAGCGTAAGCGGAAATTCACTTACGCACCGAGCTCTTTTGGCCAGCACCTACAGTAATGTGGCTGAGCATAGTTGTATGTAGATCACTAAAGTCTTACTAACAAACTTTCGAGATGACCAAAAGAAACAAGTATTGCTAGGCCTGTAGGTATTTCATCATTCTGGAGTCCCTCCGTCTAAATCTCTGCCCCGTATACGAATATCGATATTAAATCTTAAATATGCATCATACTACATATAGATCCTGAATTTTGAGGTTTCTCTTCTATAACAGTTTCGGTTGTTCGTTCTTCCTTAGTTATTTACAATGTTCTGTAATAACAATCTTTTGTCAGTCATCAGCCCCAAGAACTTTATTGACTTGACATTCTATGACTCTGCATTTGCCTATTGGTTCATGTGCCAACCTCTTCATACTTGTAAACCTTTCTGTGTTTTTTTTCTAAACTGTATTATAGATTGTTCTTCTTCGCCTATTTTTGGTAATCTTTTCAAGCAATGCTCCATTTCTTCTCAACCTTTCGTACACAGGCCTACTAATAAGATGGACAACGCATCTTATCATTCCCGAAGAATGGACAGTATCAGTAGCAAAGCAGACATCCATGACTGCTTAAGGGAGGAAAATATAGATTTCAAAACAAAATATGTTAAGGATTTAATCGGTAATAGAAGATAAGCTTCTCATTGCAAAACCTTTTGTTAACGAAAAAGCTATCGTCAATAAGACTTTGAAACATTTATTTTTGCCCTCTAATATTCATAAATATTAAGAAAAGAAATGTCACGTCTGGCTTCAGAAGTGCTTTAAGGTGCTTGTTCCCACAATGGTCATGTATACCATAACTTCCAATGGCGGCGCTAGGAGTTTCCTACTTTGAAGAGACAGTAAATAAAATTTTGCATGCGTGCTTATAGATCCTTTGTAAGAGACAAAGTTTTCTGAAATAAATATTTGTCTTCAACAAATAAAGACACTTAACTTTGCCCTTCAAATTTATTTATCCGTACTTACAATTGAAATTCCCAATGGTTGCAGATCCGATTCCCGACCGAGGTGTTTCACGCGGAGAAGATCTAGACGTTGTTATGTGACTACAGTGAGTTGTACGTTAAAAATACCTACCGGGGTTGGAAAACCTGGGATTCGGCTAATTTCTAGTTAGCGGCGAAATCACCACTGTAGTTGAAACCACAATGTCCAAGGGAACTACGATCAGATGCCTTAGCCACAAAACAAAAACAATTTTTAATTACATGTTTCAACCCTCTAATTATTATTTTAGGGCCATCTTCAGATATCTAGAATATAAAAAGTTGTTAGAATTTGTATTAAAGCATTATGCTAACACTAATGTTATATGCATTGCTAGTGTTGTTTTGCATTTTATATCAAACTGTTATGAACATGTGCGCATACCAAAGCGCCAAGAAAACCAATTTTCGTTAAAGTAATGGTACTAAGAGTGAAGGACAACCTAGCTGATTTTATTTTAATAATTAAATCAGGTTCTTTGCTGCAGTGTTTACAGATTTCATTTGATTTTCACTGATATAAATAATTTCAATAAAGTACCACAAATAACGGCGCTGTAAAACATCGAAAATATACCATGACAGTAGTTTTGTAATAGTTGTACAGAAAAACAAATGAAAATCGGTTTACCACCTATCGCCGTTGTTACTGCAACAGGTCGTGTGTTCGTGTATGAAAAATATCATTTTGAGTTTATACCACCAAAGTAACAGTTACAAGTCATTTTAAATCCCTGCAAGAAATTGTATGAAAAGAGATAGTAAAAACTCCGAGTAAGCACGTGCAGCAAATACTTTGGATAAGGCAACATCTGACAACTGGTTACTTTAGTTAGTCGTATAAACACACAACCTATTGCAAAATCAACGACGCTGTATTAAAGCTTATACAAAAAAAGTCTCGTGTCGATACGACCTTTTCCTGCTGAGGTATAACACAAAACGTTCTATTCTTTTTGGGTGATGGGCAGAGCAGAACAAAGCAAATCGGACTGAATATCAAACATTAAGCAATTTAAGAAATTTTAAAGATTTTCGTGAATTTTATATCTAGGCACTAATTTTTCTATCCCACACTGTGTCCTTGAGGATTCTAAGTACGCCTGCTAAATTTTATCCTTTTAGCTCTTCTTGTTTTCGCTCTATAATTGGTTTTTCGTTCAAATTTCAAAACCTCCGAGCACTGAAAGATTTTTATTGTACACAGGTCTACTATGCAAACGAAATAGAATTTATATACCTCGCAGAAACCCGCACTCCCTGGCGAACGCCTATGGAACCAAACTTAATTTTGGTTAACTCAAAACAATAGCAGTAGATTAAAAAACAGCGACCCCGCCCAAATTTCTCGCTTTTGCGATCTACACTCGGCACGGTTCAACCTAGTAGTTTTCAAGATTTAGAAAATGAGCATGTCGGAAAAAAGGTCATTTTTGGTCCTTTAACCCTCTTGTTCTCTGAATCTAAGTAGTGATTAATGAAATCTTCTTAACTATATTTTCTAAGTTTATAGTCTTAGGTGGCTTTAAATAAAATAAAAGGGCTGTGGCACAGGAATTTGCATTTTACTAATAAAGAAGTATTTAGAAAACTACACATGAAAGATATACAAATTAGACGAGTTACAAGATTGAGCAAAAAAATGAAAAATAATGTAAACCTAAGCTAAAAATAGCTAATATTACGAATAAATGTTTAATAGTAACTTGATTCTATTTACTCTATTATATAATTCGGTATTTAATTTTTTAATTTGTCGCCTGAAATCAGGTATAGGTGGATAGTTACAAATAATTTTTTTTCATCACACTTCAAAATTGAGGTAAACATGTAGCTAATTCCAACGTAGACATAACCCTAAAGAAATATCTTAGAAATCTCTGGAAGGATTGCAGAAGACCTTTTCAAAATAAACATTTTCTAGGGACTATCCTAGAAATTCTAGGATAATCCCTAGAAAATGTATAATTCAGGTATTAAAATATTTTGCTACGATTTTTAGTGACTGCCATCAAAAGAACCCAAAATTCTCCACTTTCAAGAAGTGTCATTGTGTTATGGGAAAAACTAGGATTAGTAACCCATCAGTAGTGTAACCATATATAAAATCAATATGCCACCTGTAATGCTAGCCTTTATACAGTCGAAAACGGGTCGTGAACTAAGGGAGTTTAGAGCAAGCGATAAACGATAATAATCATACGGTAATCTTAGGGATTTCGATATTGAAAGGGTTCCAGCTATAGTAGAATGTCGGTGACCTAGTTTTGAATAGAAGATTCCACAGCTGACCTTCATATCCAGGTCAGTAGGCGAGATGTTAGCCAGGGTCGAGCCACAGGTTTGAATGATATACAAATAAATGAAATGGAGATTGTATTGTACTCTATGTAGATACTAACTTTCACAATGTGAACTTAAAATAATAAATCCGTATGAGTATGTCGACGCTATTGAATTCCGGAACAGCTGATTCCTGTAATGCTTAATAAGTATGCTCATAACCCCAAAAAAAATCGGAATAAGTTAATAAATATATTGGCATATACTGTAGAAAAGAAAATATAAAAACAGGTTACAGCAGTACAGGTCACATTGTTGGACAACTAAGATTTATAGTTTTTAGGGTAATAAAACCAAAAGATAAGAGTATAAAATTCTCAGAATCGCAAAAACGAACTCTGAAAAATATAAATTCAGAGGTAATTTCATTCCATTTCAAGCCCTAATACATCTCTAATTTAATATTAAGAAATCATTTTTATAAAAGAATTCTAGAGAAATTTAACGTTCCCAAGACATACATTTAGATAATGTCAAGGGGCATTAAACCAAGGGGCTTTTATGTTATAGAAAAACGTTAAACTTAATTTCTAAAAAGAAATAACATATTTACAAAAGAAAAGGTTGAAGATAATAAAACGATATATCGTTATTTACAAGCATAAATAACTTATTAAGGAAAAGTGCGCTAATTACTGAATTTTCCTAACAATTGTTTGAACGATCTTGTATGATTAAATTTTCTGCTTTATTAAAAATTAAATAATTAATAAATCAGAAGAATAATACGTTATTTTGCAATAATTGTTCTGAATAGTTTATTTCGTTCAGGTATGTTGTAGTATTTACTATTTTACTGTTACTAGTTCTATTACAGAAATTAAAAGATAACAAACAAGCACATAGTATTATTACGAGATGTAGCTTATTGATACTAATAGTGAAACAATTTGTGTCTAAAGATGTAAAAAAGTCTAGATAGCATGCTATGTGTACCAC
Source organism: Ignelater luminosus (assembly GCA_011009095.1). Taxonomy (NCBI): domain Eukaryota; kingdom Metazoa; phylum Arthropoda; class Insecta; order Coleoptera; family Elateridae; genus Ignelater; species Ignelater luminosus. The sequence goes on along the minus strand of VTPC01090881.1, from coordinate 81,115 downwards.
ATTTGAATTAAATAAAAATCAATTTCGAATCAACATTTAATAGATAACCGAAATATATGTAATATGTGGCAAAATAGCAATTTAAAAGTAAAATTAAAATCTTTAAAGACTTTTTTACATTTTTTCAACAGTATTTTCACAGTTACTTGCCTTAATAAACAAGCTATATCTTTAATTAATAAAAGTGATCGCAAAAGACACGATTAATATTCAGGAGATGTTTGTAACTCCTATTTTAATATGTATAAAGATAAACTTTTAAAACACTCAAAGTTACAACAATAAATCTTGCGTAGAAAACTTCATTATAATATTTTCATTACGCCGATAAGTTTTACGGAGTTCTAGAAGATAAAAATCTAGTAAAAGTTTGCAACTTTATTGAGGATTTTGAGGTTATAGCGTCTACCTTTGTAATCACATTTCTTCTAGGTATAAAGTTCTTGCAACTTTTAATCTTCGCTTAGCAGTCAACACGACATCCCAAATACAATACCTGTATTATTTATTTTTAGACAAAAGTTATTGGCAGCATTACATTATTTAATTTATTTTTACACGTACAGTGAATTATTTACAAATGGAATCCATTGAAGTCATTAACTTATAAAATGGATATTAATGTATTTGGACATAAAGCTACTGTGTGCATTCATATCAGACTGGGGTTACTAAACTCACATGAGGTTTGTCATTTGTTTTCCTATTAACTTTTAAAATGTCGCAATGATAATGTCGGCTAACTCGTTGCCAAATATGATGCATACATACAAAGCATGTTCTCCTAATTTTCGGTCTCGCTTCATTATATTTGCATTCCACCAAATTGCGTTTTTATTTAAATTAATGGCCGTTTTTTTCCATTTATGTGTTGCTTTTCCAGTTTGCTTAAAGTAGGAATAAAACGAAATATACTATACACAGAAAGTATACGTAACAACACGAAAGTTTTGATGTTGCTATTTTACCATTTAATTTGCACATGTTGAGTAAATTCTTCTTATTTTATTATTTATACATCGTTGCTGTTATCTGGTGCCTGAATATCTATCTGTCTGATTGTATACATTTGTTGATTTTAACGTATTTAAATTTTGTTGAACTTCCTAGTCTATTAATATATAATTTCCACACACAGATGTTTCTAATTGCTTTTATTTAATTATTATAATTATTAAGTTGATTTTCAAAAGTGTCGTCCATAAGTCAATGAGTTTTGACGTTTATTGCAAAATTTTTGTTTACCAGCAAGAAAGCTATTATTTGTGGATCAAAGAATATCATTGAGAAAAGTTGCTCAAAACAATTATCTTTATGTTTTAAAGTTATTTCCGTTTATACAAGGTGTTCCGTAAAAACGTATGTCGTATCGACCTTCTGAACTTTTCCAAATTGGAAAAATTTGTTATTACTGATTCATTGCTGATTCCAACTATGGAGGTTTAAACTCAAACGGTTTCTGCATTATTCAGTTGTCTGAGTTTCCCTAAATTTCTCGATTCTTGCTGATAGACATTAATAAAAGAATTTCTTAGTATGTCACATTCACATCAATATTAGATTTCGGCCCCTGTTCTTTAAGACCATCGTCCAAATTTCAACTAGATAGTTTTTATTATACAGGATGATAGAGAAACGCAAAATGTTATTTCTCTTAGTTCTTCTAAATGAAAGATTCTATAACGGTACCAGTTTCACGATCTACCTATAACAATGAGAGTTTGGCTAAACTTTGATTATATTTGTTTCTATTGTCTTCCTTTGGATTGGGTTAATTCCGTTCAGAGATTGCCTTTTTTGTCTAGCCAAATCTTATAAATTTCATGTGAGTCTTTTCCGCTCTCAGTTACTTTTGTTTCCCTATTTGAATTGAGTCGATTCCATTGGAATTTTTTACATTTTCCGTCATTATCCCTTTTTGTTTGTCTTTATCTAATTGTAAATCGACCTTCTAAGTCTCCTTGTAGGGCTCTGGTAAATTACATCAAACTGTACTATCTATGTATTTTGAGAGGAATAACCTACCGTTAACCGTCACCGCTTTAAACTCCCAACCTACTGAATTATTTTAATTTTCTGTATTATTTCGGTAATTCTATTTTTTGCATCTTAGCACTCATTTTCTACTGTTATCCTCTATTAACTTTCTCACTACTGTGTCCTGACCAGAGCTACCCAAAAAAAATTTCGTAAAATGTGAATAGTTTTTGTTATAATTTAATCTTTGAGGTACATCGTATATACTTAATCTTAAGATCAGCTTGATTTTTCAAAATGAACGGTACTAGTAGAGTTACTGAAATTGATAGTTAATAGCTATCTATCGTGGCCGATACAACGTAAACATGTGTTATTCACAACACGATTTTTCTTTCCTCCTTGTGTCTCTTATGCATCTCTTCTACAGTTTATTTTGCCACCGGGCTATTTTCGCAATATTTCTTCATTTGTTCGGGTTACGTAGCTGATCTCACCGTTTGGCCAGAGTCTCAACTTAGCTTGTCAGTCAGAATTGATGTAAATATAATAAAACAGCGTTCTTTATCACCTTGGCGGAGTATATATCAAAAACCGCATAGCTTTAGTAAACCGATTTGGAAACTGCAATTTACATTTTATTGTTTAGAAAACAAGTTATATATTTACAGTTTTTAAACAGTCTTAGACCAAAAGCTCTGGAAATTATGAATATTATGAAAATATAACCTACTTTTTTGTTAAGTTTAGTCTCTTTCATATTATACTAAACAATTTTGCATTGATTAGTCTTCTTAAACCATATATTGAACATTGATGACGTTACAATTATGTTGCTGCTATTGCTGATTTTTTCAAGAAATATTTCTTAGGCGTTTTATTTCTAAATTACATGAATACAACTTTTATTTAGTGCCACATAAAAAGAACAAATCGTTTTCAAAAGCAGAAATATTGCAGCTGCATTTAATTTACTGAACTCAATATAATTCACGCTTTTGCGACCCCTGCTAAAGTATTAAAGCCCTATCTCTTTACTACTAAAAGTATTATCTTATTAAACTAGACACATTTTCAAATCGTGATCGACATAAATCTGTTCATGGAATTAGGTAAACCTTGCCTTGGTCTTGAGAGACGATGGTCGATATACTAAGGGAGGCGGCACTAACCTGAACAGACAGCGAACTAACTTCTGTGTTCGAACAGTGGTCACGGCATGCCACCCCCGAACTTCTGAAGCCCATATCTTTACGGACCTTGTCTGCAGCCGCCCATTTCTCTTGTATCATCCAGCTCTTACTTATAATTAGTTTCGTCTAACTTCTTAATCCTAAGCTTTTGTTAATAGTGTAATATATTGAACCCAATAAAAATAAAACTACATCTTGGCGCTTTGCCCGTTTACTGTTTTCTTTGGCCGGTTTAAAACATTTATATTTCACTTATTCTCGAGAATCGTCTTAGATTTAATAAATTTTCTAATTTATACGTGTCGCTTAATATAGCATATGAAGTTAGGAGTACGTGAATAAATATAGATTTAGGTATACGCGGGCTTATGAGCTTTCTAATACGTTTACACAAAAATTTACAAAGACAAACGTAAAGTTAGAACACAAACATACAAAGTTCAAAGTGAAATAAAAAAGGAATCAACGATTAAGACATATCGACACACAGATACTCCAAGTTTTGGACACAGAGTTGTAAAGATAATTCAATTTACAACCCCAAACAATTACAAGTTGTCAGCAAACATAAGGGCTTTCTTGGCAGTAATATCAATTTATCAAGTAACTTCTAAAAGTTTTTTCGCAACTCTACACAGTGATGATATTTTATCATAAGTTTTTAAAACCCATAATTACTACAAGAAAAGACAATAGAATTAAGTATATATTTAAGTATCTACTAAATTAACACTTAAAATATTTTATGGAATAGATTGACCTGCGGGGTATATTCAAACAAAGTGATTTTCTGAGTTTTCTTTTTAGATAAATAACTTAAGAGCGTTTCACGTCAATTCCTTTTATGTCAAATTATGGTAAATTAAACTTTATAAACGAGAAATACTAAACAAATAATTAATAGCAAATTTTGCCGTCATTCGATAGCTCTGACCTAGGTAAGGTAACTCTGATATATACGAGGGTGGTCTGAAAAGTTTCCGACCTAACAAAGATACAAGACATTTTTTCTGAAAATTTTTTTTTATTTTTCAACACAGTCTCCTTGTAACTCTACACACTTCTCCCAGCGATGCTCCCATCTCTGTAACCCGTCCAAATAGTACTTGGCATTTTTCTCTGCAAAATAATTGTTCACGAAGGTGATTGCCTCTTCATTTGACGAAAATCTTTGACCTCCGAGCGCAATTTTTAGATGAGGGAACAAAGAGAAGTCGCTTGGGGCTAGATCTGGTGAGTAAGGCGGATGGTCAAGCAGTTCAAACCGTAATTCGTGGATTTTCGCCATGGCAACCGCTGAGGTGAAACAGGATTTTCTTTTTCTGCAAATGTGGCCGTTTTTTCGCAAGTTCTGCCTTCAGCTTGTCAAGTAATGATGCATAGTATGCTTCTGTAATGGTTTTTCCTTTTTGAAGATAATCGATTAAAATAACTCCATTACTATCCCAAAAAACAGTCGCCATCACTTTCCCAGCCGAAAAAACAGTTTTTGCTTTTTTTGGAGCCGGTTCCCCCTTTGCAGTCCACTGTTTGGACTGTATTTTTGTTTCGGGCGTATAATGGTGTATCCAAGTTTCATCTACAGTAATTAATCGGCGCCAAAACTCGGATTTATTTCGCCTAAACTGCGCCAAAAGAGCGTTGGAAATATTCATTCGAACACGTTTTTGGTCTAACGTGAGCAAACGCGGCACCCAACGCGCGGACAGCTTTCTCATGCCTAAATGTTGATTTAATATGTGAAAAATACGTTCTTTTGACATGTTCATAACCTCTGCTATCTCTCTCACTTTAATTCGGCGGTCGTCTAGCACCATTTGGTGAACTTTGGCGATGTTTTCGTCGGTAGTTGCAGTTTTTGGACGTCCCGAACGTTCATCGTCTCCCAAGCTCTTACGGCCACGTTTAAATTCAGCAGCCCAAAATTTCACTCTGGTAAATGATGGTGCAGAGTCCCCATACACAGAATCCAACTCATCTTTTATTTGCGAAAGGCGTATTGCCTTTCAAAAACAAATATTTAATGACAGCTCGATACTCGATTTTATCCATTTTCACAAAAAAACTCACATCGACTTACTCAAACGACTGTTACATAAAAACTGCGCGTCCAAAATGGCTGAAACTTTGGTGAGTAACTGTCAACAGATGAACAACGAAATTCAGTAGCTTTTATTTACGAGTGCTGCCATCTTCACGTTAAGGTCGGAAACTTTTCAGACCACCCTCGTAAAATGTTATCACTAACGTTCTTACTTCCACCATCACTTGAAGTACACTTGAAATACGCTTTATATCTATTCACATAAATGTTACGTTGACTACAGTTTTATAAATTCATTCCCTCACCTCTTTATCAGGACCGGCTTAAGTCGTCAAGCTAGTAAGTCTACTACCTCGGAACGCACCGTAACGTCATAAGGGCGGCAGAATCAGCTCAAGAATTCAATTACTCACCCATATATTGTCTGGTCAGGGCACGCTAGGTTGTGCTCTTCACGTATATCAATTTACGTATTGTGACGTAACCTATCCCACATCATGTCATCTTCATCGCAGAAAACAGAATACTACTAATAAAGTAAATTCTCAATTAACATAATATTTGCTTTGCATTAACTAAAAGAAAAACAAAAGTCATGAGGTCTTTTTTATTATATAATAGTCACTACTAATTCTTTGAATTCCCACAAGCTGGCAATATTAGTTTACAATACAGAAACTTTTATTATTGCGGAATGATCCTAATACCGCCAATTAATATAAAGATTAATTTTGTTTTTCTTAAGTAACTTACACTTATCACGATGTTGCTCTTTAGACGAAGTTAAAGCACAAATTCAAAAATTGCAAATGCATAATTGCTTTTCAAAACCAACTTCAAAGAAGCAACAGGCAAATCAAAGTTAATATCCGCCCAAAGTGATCAAGTGACTCCTTCTCTTTAGTCAGTAGAATGTAATTTTGTGGTTGATCAGAGAATCTCAGTGCATACACGCGAGTTTGACTGTTGTGGTTGTTATTAGAGAGACTTGCAGGAAGCAGCAAGAAGCAAAGTGCCAATAACTAAACGAGAGAAACCCATGATGGGCTTCCGTAATAAGTGGTACGCACAGCTCTCAGGACCAGAGATCTCGAGATTCTAGTCAAGGTAGAGTACATGGACGGCCAGCCGACCTCTTGGTATAGCATGAATACTATCATTTGTAAAGTACCTACTGCTTGATATCTTAATCGGCTGGTGGTGGAAGTTGCTGGGCACTACAACGCGCTGTATAACAATGGTACGAACGGCGTACAACCTCCTAGCCCTGGAGTAGTGATGAAACGACTCATGATTGAAAGATGCTTCAATGCTTGATTCGCGAACAAATATATAGCGTAAACTTGTACAATGTTGAGGTACCTCTACATCAAGACTGTTTCTTTTCAAGATCACACCATCGCGTACTGATGAATCCCAGTGGTGAAATACGTTATTGGACAGCCAGATAAAGAGCATTGGCAGGTGTACCTCACCATTCCATCGCAAAACTATACTGGCGAGCGCGAGTAGATTCTCTCAATGGCGTCATCGTTCGGCTGCAGCTGTGGTTATACTTAGGAAGCTTGAGAAAGTCTGAAGTAATGATGTAAGAGGGAAGCCGGCGATCAAAACCCCAGACTCCCGTGACGGTGGCAAATAAATTTGAAAACAGTAAAAGCACCTCAGTAATGTCTTTACTCAATTGCACTACACCAGACTCTGAACCAACTCCGTAAAAGATTCATTGTTGATGATTTTATACTTAGGAGCTTGCGTAGTTTTTATGTAAGATCTCTAGTTTAATATACTAAAAAACATTAGCGTTAGACACATGTATTTAAAACCCACGCTTGAAAGATTTTAGCCTGCAAATTCAAGAACCTGCGTAGAATTGGATATTGAAATATCACCTTGGAATTCAGAATTTAAATTAGCTTCTAGATAAAAATTCGATGATAGATTCCTTTAAGATCCTACAATTTTAAAAGCTTAACTGAAAACAGAATCTTGTAGATTCTTAAAAGAGAAAAGTTTGTATAGTTTCCATTCTGGGTTCCATCACTTATGTTTTAGTCATACGTACGGTTTTGTAATTTAAAATATTCTTTGTAATGCTGCAGATAAATTTTAATTATTAATTAATACGACCACTTGTACATTTACTACTTTACGTTCAATCTACGTTCGTTCAAGGGAAATTGGTATTCACGGTCCTCTAAAATACAACATTTTGAATTAAGTTCATGTTAGCTATATGGCCATGTACTCTAAATTCAAAGTACTTAATGGTAGCATGCATTACGTACTGACAATGGCTGAACATAAACAGAACTTGAGTAAACAAGTTAGTCAATATTATCATGGGCTTTGTTTCATAAGAGCTGATCGATTCTAATCATCCATTTTATGAATTGTTTTCTATATAATTCCCTATGTAAATTGCGAGATTCATTGCTTTTATGAAATAACTACTACATATAAGAATACTTCTCTTGTCTATTACGTTTTTTCGAGCTGTTAAGTTATTTCATGAAAAGCAAAACTGATAATAATTAAAAGAAGAATAATGAATATACTGAGTTAAGCAGTTACAAAGAAACAAGAAATTTATACTGTCTGTATACTTCAATGTAACAATAATTACGAAAGCAACATAAAGATCCGTGTGTATCTACAATAACACTGTACAAGCGACTTAGGAAATCAAACCAGCAAAAGGAAAAGCACAAAGTTGCCATAGTAATGTCGACGATGTTTTGATAAAAAATGTAAGTTGCAGGTTTACTATTTTTATAGAAATCAATAAAAACTGTCTCTTAAAGTATAGTAAAATACCAATTATATGCATATGCCATACGCGGCAGTTTCGTGCAGAATAATTATGGAGCAAGCTGTCCAAAATATGCAACAATATACGTAAAATATGCGCAATAAAAATGTAATTTTTGAATTCAAACTTACAACTTTACTTTGGTTTACTTTTAATTTGATAATTTACAATAAAGGAATAAACTATAGATAAGTATAAAATGATTATATCTAGTGTTTAAGCGCTGGTGTACTTACTTTAAGTAAAGGTCAGTAAAACTTTCTAACAAAGAAAAAGAAGTAAAGAATTGAATTACACAAATGTACATAAACTTTGTAGCAGCAAGATTCAAAGTATTACAAGACGAAGGAGATTTGCTGCTAACAAGAGTCAGTGTCAACTTAATTAAGTTAATTAAATAAGCTTAATCTTTAAAAATATATCAATTTCATAAAATACCAACGCAATAAATGATAAGTATTAAGATGTGAGTTTAAAAGACGACCGAACCAGATATAGTCAGTAAATTGCCTTCTGATCTAGAATTAATGTCAAGCTTTACTTTACTGCTTATTCAACTAACAAAGCTTGTATTTTCCTTATTTTTAGTTTTCTGTTTGTTAAAACCCAGCCCTTGGTAATCGCAAGTTTTTAAATTATGTTTGGGGTAACTATCAGAAGTTAATATTAACTACGCTGAAAACAAAGAGACTGTGCCAATCAGCTAATGAAGTTAAAAAGCTTAAAATAGAAGATTACGATTAAACCAAAAATCTGTAGTGAGAGTAGAGAAACTGCTGAAGGTAAATTGAATTGCGATACATGACAAACAACCAAGACGTAACAGACAGTGCAGCTCTGGCAAGTCATTACAGAAGAATTCACAATAGAATAGAATAGTTAATAAAACTGTATTTTCATGTGCAACTGAAAAGGCAAGGTCGGAAAATTAAAAAGTAAAAAAGTGCGTTAACTGAAAAACAACGATTCAATAAAATTACAGAGCAAAGAACTAGAATATAAGAAATATGTGCTCAAATCTGAAATGGTTGTTAGCAGAAGCAGAAGAAAAAAAAAATAGTTGTATAGGAAACGACAACCAAACTACTGATAACAATTTCGAATTTAGGCTTTAGGCACACAGATCTGAAACTTTTTTATTAAACATGTTTAGTGTCTTAATAACCGCTATTAAAATCTATAAGAACTATAGCAAAAAGCAAAGTGACGTGCAACTTAATTGCTGATTCAAAAGTTTCTAGTTCTGCCAAATATTTGACCATGATCATACACGAAGCAAATCTATGTGCCACCAAACAACTAAATCATTATGATGAGACTTCTGGTTTTCAACCCAATTTTTACAATCTTTTACTAATAATAAAGCCAAAGCATTTTTTCATCAGCACATATCTAAACCATCAACTGCAAAAGAAATACGACATCCTTTCCTAAAAAGCTACTATGTGCACCAAGTGGAGGTAGTGCAGGTATATATCAGTCCACAGTATGTTTGGAGGCTCTTTGATGAAAAACTCTGCAGTTACTATTATTGTTTAAGACAGTTTAGATTCTGTACAGAAAGAACTATAAAGTAGTGTCTTTAACACATGGGCTGAAAAGTCCCAGGCCTAACAAAGAAAACACGGTTTTTTGTTCAAAATTAGCTTTATTCATCAACGTAATTTCCATCAAGAACAACGCAGTCATTCCAGTGCCGCTCTAACATTTCAATACCACTTTTGTAGAACGATTTATTTTTTGCCTCAAAATAGGACTCAATTTCAGCGATAACCTCTTCATTCGAGCGAAATTTCTTACCGGCAAGCATTTTTTTTAGGTCTGCGAACAGCCAGTAGTCGCTGGGAGCCAAATCTGGCGAATACGGTGGATGTGGGAGCAATTCGAAGTTCAATTCATGTAGTTTTGCCATTGTTTTGATTGACTTGTGACAAGGTGCGTTGTCTTGATGAAACAAAATTTTTTTTCTTTGCCATATGCGGTCGTTTCTTTGCAATTTCGGCCTTCAAACGCTCCAATAACGCTATATAATATTCACCGTTGATGGTATTTCCCTTCTCAAGATAGTCGATGAATATTACACCACGCACATCCAAAAATACCGAGGCCATAACCTTTCCAGCCGATTGTTGTGCTTTCGGTCGCTTTGGACGAGGTTCACCAGTTGCTGTCCACCCAGATGACGATCGTTTTGATTCCGGAGTGAAGTGATGGATCCATGTTTCATCCATTGTCACATATCGACGCAAAAATTCCGGTTTGTTACGTTTAAACATGGCCAAACACTGCTCAGAAACATCAACACGTTCTTGTTTTTGGTGAACAGTGAGCAAACGCGGCACCCACTTTGAGCAGAGCTTTCTCATAGTCAAATGCTCATGCAATATAAAGCCAACACGTTCTTTTGATATCTTTACGATGTCAGCTAACTCACGCAACTTCACTTTTCGATCATTCAAAACGATTTTGTGGATTTTTTGATGTTTTCTGGTGTTACCGCCTCATTTGGACGTCCACTGCGTTCTGCATCATCGGTGTCTCTACGACCACGTTTGAAGTCAGCAGACCAACGTTTTATTGTTGTTTCTGATGGAGCGGAGTCCCCATAACACTTTTCAAGCCATTGCTTCGCTTGAACGGTATTTTTTCCCATCAAGAAGCAGTGTAAAATTAAAACACGAAATTGTTTTTGATCCATTGTTTTGAAAATAACAAAAGTAGCGTCACTCTTAGCACAATAACTCACAAAATAATGAATAGAATATCATGAAATTTTAACAGCTGTCTTTTGAAGGTTAGTACTAACTGAAAAAGCGGTGAATGCAATAGAACTAGCGCCATCTATTTGTTAGGCCTGGGACTTTTCAGCCCATGTGTTACGTGCTATTTTATTACGTACCAAGGTTGTGCATTATTATTTATTACCTATTATACTAGTACAATAACTTAGAACAGTTCAAAGAATTTGAAAACTCAGTACACATGTATTTAGTACATTTTCTTTTACAATCACTACAAAAAAAAAGACAAACAGCGCAAAATTAGTCCGTCTTGATTTACCCGACTAGGTGGGTACCCGTTTGTTTATACTAAGCAAATCGATTAAATTTTATCATAGCAATAGAACTTGAACTGCTAAAGATAATAGTTACAATGGTTATTGAATTGCTTAGATGATTTTCAAACAAATATCTGAAAGAAGCATTTTTTCTGCATATTTTAGACTAGTCATAATATTTAACTTGTCTTAATTAAGCAAAGATCAAGAACAAGATATTAATACCAACGCTGGTACCAGAAAACAGAAACAAGAACAAAACCAACAAAAGGTGTTAAGAGTGACGATCAGAAATAGAATGGCTAAAACAAGAGAAAAAAAAATAATAGGCAATAGAATCAATAAACCCAACTTTGCAGAGACTGTTACGGGTAACTCTAATTTACTAAATAAAATTCATTTAGTAACCACGTGGTTTGAACAAAAAGTTTATTACACACAATTAAATAAAAGAAATTCAGCTGCTGCTGCCCAGCGTTCATAAGGTATATCTCAGGGCTGGCCAGGGCACTTACAATAATTTTCCTTAATTCTAGATTAACCCCCCTTAATTACAAATTACAAAATACAAAAATTACAAGATACAAAAATTACAACAAACACAAATTCCAGACTCTTTGGTAACGGCTCAGGTCGTGGTCACTTTTATTATCACTCCTAGCAAGTTGTACTTAGCTGCTTCTTCTTCCAGGCGACAAGACCAACTTACTTTTTTAAGGGTTAGCGTGGGGATGCTCGTTCACCAAGTGGGCACACCCTCTCGCTCTCTGCTCTCAACCCCGAATGGACGAAATCTTCGGTCGGTGTCTTGAACCGATACCGTTATCTAGGTTGGTGACGCATTTCCGGCTAAGCCATCTTGCACAGGTCTACCACTTTTAATCATTTTACCCGCACAACTTACTGGTACATACGCTGTGCTCCGTAATTAGTGTTTCTTGTACACTTTAATACCTCACATTAACAAACACTTTATAGACAAAGAACAGACCTACGAATGGCTAAGGAAAGGAAAACTTAAAGGCGAAACAGAAAGTCTCATCATATCAGCGCAAGATTAGGCAATTAAAACTCGATACCATAAAAAAACATACTGAAACAGAATGTTAACAGTAAATGTAGGTTGTGTGAAGAACACGAAAAGACCACAGAGCACATGTACGATGTACGATTCTTGCAAAACACGAATATATAAAAAGACACGACCAAGTAGAAACCTCCATTATGATATTTGCAAAGAATATGGTATCGAGGTGGGAAAGAAATGGTACGAGCATAACCCACAACCAGTAGTAGAAGTGGGGGAGAATATAATAATGTGGAATAAACAAATACAGACAAGACAGGGAAATTAGAGCTAACAAACCTGACATAGTAATTGAACAAAAAAAAAGAAAAGAAATGTTTGATCATCGATGTAGCAGTACCAGGAGACACAAGAGTGAAAGAAAAGGAAGCAGAAAAAGTTTTGAACTACAAGGAACTAGCATTAGAAACACAAAGAATGTGGAATTGTCGAACTAAGGTCATCCCGGTAGTTATTGAAACGCTTGGAACGATAACAAACAGCTTTACGAATTATATAAAAGAAATCCCTGGACATCAATTCTCCAAAAGTTTACAGAAAAGCGCCCTACTTGGCACGGCGCACATACTGAGAAAGGTTCTAGGAGAAACATCAAATGAGTAAATTTAGACTTCAGAGGATATAACATCTGTCTGAGGGACATGGAGTGTCCCAGACAAGAGCAAAATCCAGGATACACCTGAGTAATAAAGAAAAAATAATAATAATTCAATAATAAATAACAATGATATTGATATTAATAGCAGTAACGATAATAGTGGGTCGTATTCTCACCTCATGGTTAAATCATATCCTGATTAGAATTTAAATGAAGGAATGTAGCTTTATGTGATCTTAATACGAAGCAAAGGGTTAAATCGTTTGCCTTGGCAGTTAGAGAGTATCTGCATTTAATCATGATGTGACTATTACTCTCCAGCAATAGAGAATAATAACATCGAGGTATTCAACGACAACGGGCAACAAAAGGCGACGTTCAGCGTGCGGACGCTGTTCTTCCTCTTACCAAGTTGTCTTTTCGTCGTATTAAGTACACATACTTTTTTAAAGGATCTCTTTTTAACGTTTATGATTGTGAAGAAGTTATAAAAGCTACTAAACATGCCATACTTTCCAGTTTCTTTGCCAATTCTAGGAGTATTTTTTCTCCTAGTCCCAGATCCCTAGTTTTACTTGTCATTTGCAACTAATTCTACTGGTATACATAGATTGTAGATCTCAAAATAAAGCTACTGAAATGCTTCCGTAATTCTTCTGAAGCGAATGACATCCAAGACACAATTCACACCAGGCTATAGTAAAGACTTCAATAATTTTTTAATCTGAACAAGTGATAAATACCCATAAGCATCAAATATTCAATATACCATAAGTATCCTGTTTGTAAATTTGCAGTAGCATCTAGTTATTGCTTTCCTTTCGATGAGTATACGAGGTCTGTTCAAAAAGTATCGCGAATTTTGTGTTTTTTCAAAAATTATTTATTTATTCATGAATATCTATTTTGTCCCCTTCAAAGTAATCCCCATCAGATATTATACACTTGTGCCAACGTTTTTTTCCAATCCTCGAAGCACTTCAAAAAATCATTTTTTGTGATCTTGTTCAGCTCCTCCTTCGATGCCGTCTTTATCTCCTCAATCGTAGCGTAGCGTCGTCCTTTCATTGGCCTTTCGGGTTTCGGGAACAAGAAAAAGTCACAGGGGGCCAGGTCTGGGGAATACGGTGGCTGCAGCATCATTAGTGTGTTGTTTTTGGCCAAAAATTCGCGCACAAGCAACGATGTGTGAGCAGGAATGTTATCATGGTGCAAAAGCCAATTTTTGTTCTTCCACAAATCCGGACGTTTCTGACGGATTGCTCCGCGCAAATTGCGCATAACTTGCAGGTAATATTCCTTATTGACCGTTCTACCCTGTGACAAGAACTCATGATGCACCACGCCCCTGCAATCGGAGAAAACTGTAAGCAAAACCAAAAGCACGCTCTTCGTCGTCCACATCTTCTCGGTCCTCTGAGAACATTTTGTACCACCGATAAACGTTGCTTCGGTCCAAGGTAACTTCACCATATGCCACAGTCAACATTCGGAATGCGTCCGCGCACTTAATTTTGTTTTTCACACAAAATTTGATACAGACTCTTTCATCCATTTTTTGGAATAGGCAAAAATCGAAGACGAGCCAAAACACGTCCAAGCAAAACAGCTGTCAAAAATTAACTGAACATTCAAAATGACCGAACTTGTCGGCATAAGTGAGGGACATGAGTACCAACATAACGCCACAAAAAATTGAAAATCGAATATACGTAACCCGCGGAAATTCAAAATTCGCGATACTTTTTGAACAGACCTCGTATAGACTGACCTGTATAATTAAAACGAAGAAGAATGCTTTGGTTGAGAATTTCTCCACATGTCAAAATAAAAAGTACTTCCCTTTTGGGACAAGGTTCTATCAACTTTTGATTATTATTGTTTTAAACAGACACTAAACACTAAGAGTCACCGTTTACAGTTTGGTTTTAGTTTTTTTTAAAAAAAGTTTTGACCTTTTAATTCTCTTCACTGATTTTACTACATGTATGTATATGCAGTTTATAAATACTTAATTGGCATAGCTCCATGAGTATCATGTGCTACATTTCATGCTAGATATTATAAGAACTTTAAACAGCATTCTTGACATACCCTCTGATCGGATTGTTACATTAATTCATTATGAGAGCGGGCGTTTCTCCATTACGCAAAGCACCTCTAAGTAAAGAAGGGCAATTTTATCTAAAGGGTTTATAGAATAACAAACGGAATGCACATAAAACTAATGAAATAAAATGTGCATTACAAAATAAGGTATCAACGCGTTGTTATTTGATACTGCCACGTCATCTTCTTTTGAATTTCTTTAAAGCATTGTTTGTAAAGTTGTATTCGGTGTTGAAATATATTTTGCAAATGTTCATATCCAAAAAAAAAAACTACAAAAACTTAAAAATTTACTCAATTTTTGCTAAGCATTCTTTTTGTTTATTACTAATCTTGGTAAGTTTAAATTTGCCAAATCTGCTAAATATCTGCAGTACCCTACACGTTTATGTACATCAATATCGTTATAAGAATACTTAATTTTATTTTTTTATGTCATATGAAAAATTCTTTATTTTTCTTCGCGGGGTATGAATTGTTGAAGTTTTCTTTAAACTAATCTTCCTTGATATTATACATACGTTTTTCAGAAAATAACCTAAATCTACTGCTAAAAAATTTATGTGGAGAATCAAGAAAACAAAGGAAACGTCCAAAAAATTAGGACACATTTTATATGTCGAAAAGAGATACGCAATGCCATATCGTCCACCTTCTACTTTCGCGTTTCATTGCCTCCAATATGGCACATACAATTTATTGTTTTTCGATTGCCCGATTTTTTAGAACTTTACGAGAAGGGAAAGGTCAACGACATAGTTTCCGAAACGTGCAATTTTAAAAATTACTATATTTTTATTCAATTTGTGAAATAAGACGTAAAGCAATTGAGAATATGTGAATCGCTGCTCCACGAAAATATCTTGCTTGTACCTAGAAAATCGATTTTATATTTTAGTTACTAAATATAACTATTTCAACTAAAAGTAAGAGTAACAAAGAAAAATCATTTCGTAAATAAAAAATACGAATTTCTTTCCTATTAGAGAATAAACTTTTTTAACGCCTATATTTATGCAACACAAACTACAACCTTAATATGTGTTGCTGCGATTGTCCGCTAGATGGGACGATTAAAGTTAAGTACTTCTATTTAATGTTTCCTGCTCGAGTGATAAGATGGCTCGCCTTGCATTAATGTGTAAATTTCTCTTTTCATAATTGTACGAAATTACCTCCTCAATAGGCTATTAAAAATAAAATTTTAATTATCGTTTTATACTACAAGTGAAAACAACTTCATCAGATCAAAGTTCAACTTGATATACGCGAACCACTTACAAGAACAAAGCAAACCATCTTAAGAGGCAAAAAAGATAACCTAATTTGTTGACGGAAACAAAACCTAACAAGGCCATCTAAAGTTAATTCAGTGCCTGAGAAAATTAGCCGTCGAACTTCACAAAGACAGGGAAATGGCTTAGAAGTCTGAACAATCAGGAAAACAACTTCTACCTCTACTAACTTTCTTACGTTTATCGTTAGTCTTTTCTTTGTCTTTCGTATTACGAAAAGTACCAGAAAAAGGATGTAAGTTAGGAATCCTTAGGAAGAGTAAAAAGTCGACTAACTAAAGAACGGGATAATGAAAGCACACAGCGTTGCTCACAAACGGTACCGGAAATGAGCGTTGTTCCGGAAAACTTCGCGTCGTAACTGGGACAGCTGACACTTACGCCGTTTAAACATGTTTTATACATATCTGCAGCCTTTCTTCTATACACAAAATGTATTCACAAAGTAATTTCGAGACAGTGAGCACGAAAATAAAATGTCCATGACACACGTGCATTCTTTTGTAAAGTAAACCTATTCCTATTTGTCATGAATAACTTGCTGTCACGGTCACGACACTAAAACCATATATCAATGTAGATAATTACTACCGGCTATAGTAAATATATTGCCTTTTTTTGCATGAAACAAAAAGACGTGCTTGTTGCATTGTTGTAATTTATTGCTAAGCCATAAAATTTTATACTACGTAAAAAGTAGTTAAAATCCTACTACGTGAAAACTATTCAAACTTCACCTATCTCTTTCCTTATGTAAATTTAAAAAATGCAAAAGCACAGCCAGGGATTAGACACGGTTGTCTAAGCAAATTGATTTTAATTAAAATAACTTGTCAAATGGTTTTATAATAACTCACCCACCAAACACTACGTCATCGTCTTCTAAAGTATAAAGGAACAATATAAAATAATTTACCTTTTTTTACACGATGAAAAATTTTTGCTTATAAATAACATTAGACAATTTAATTTAAAAAGATTATTCCGTCAACAACTTATTTTATTAAGTGTTATCGAATTATAGTTTGTCGGATGAATAATAATTATAATTAATGATTGCTAAAAGATAAACCAAATATTCAAAAAGAACTGAATTAATCGATATCAAAAACTAACTAGGTTACGTTTATTTAAAACGGGGTGATAATACTACTATTTTTTATGTTACAATTATTAAACAATGAAATTATTTTTATACTATAGCATTTGCATCACAATTTAAAATTTTCTAAACGGCATCTAAACTGAAAACAGGATCTAATTAGAAGAAAACTATCTGTAGCCCGACTTTCGAAGGTTTCATGTGGAACTGGATTAAGCAAAATACAGAAAATGTATTATAACGTGTATACAGTATTAATTACAGCCACATGAATCTAAATGACATAATATCGATGCTTCAAAGGTTTGCAAACATTTCTTACGAGTCGCTCAAACTGCATCGTTGTTTTAGGAATAGTTATCTATTAAACTTTGTGTTAAAATTTGACTTGAGTAGTACAATTATCCGGAACATTCCTCATCGTCAACTTCTCCAGATACACCCTGAATAACCTTTGGCAGATGCATTCTAGAGGAATTCTTAAGCTGAAAACTTTGGCATCTCCAGAACGGTTCCGTAAAAAAAATTCATATTACTTGGTGCTTATTAAGATCGTAAATAAATAGGTAAGTTAACCCTCAGCAAGTCCAGTTGGGAGACAACTAAGGATATGGTCCGGGGTCAATTCCCAGCCAAAGTTTACACTAAATTTTTATCGTTTATTCTTACACCTTATAAGTTTAGAAATCTCTTTCTCGCTTGAGAAAAGTTCACAATTGTTCCGTTGTTTGAGTTAGATTTCAAGATTTTGTTCTTAAAAAATTCCTGTCTAGCTATGTTTCTGCACAGCTTCCCTGCAATTGCCATTTTTCAAATCGTTCTATTAATAGTTAATCATATCTGTGATAATGAACTCCTCCGGCAGAATATTTAGTTACACTACAGCGGGGGCGGCGGGGCGGCGGGGCGGCGTGTTTTTGAGAGCAGCGCGTTTCACGCGACACAATTTTATTTTTCGATAATTATTTTATTTATGTAAACTTAGTAATTTTTATTTATATTTATCTTCTATATAAATAAAAATGAATCGCAAAAATGTATGAAGGCGTATCACTTCACAACAACTGAACCAAATGGGATAATTCTTTTTTTGTTGTGTTTGTTATTATCAGGAGAAGGTTTGTATAAAAGAAAATTTCCAAAAAAATGTACGGAAAGAAATAAAAAAACATTTTTTCTCTTATACGTCATTTCGAGTGGTTCCCGAAGTATACAATAGATGGCGCCGCCGGCAGGGTGGCGAAAGTGTCGAAGTGTATGTAAGGAAGTTTTCCCTAACTTTGAAGTAATTTGAAAAATGTGATGGTCAAAAACTCCTTTTGAATAATACAAAAATCATACTACGTGTTTATTTATTGTGATCTTTAGTCACAAAACAAGTCGTACATTACATATTTTTCCGAATAAATTCTTCTAAAGTACCAAATCAAAGAAGAATTTGAATAAAACATAAAATGTGTAGGTAATTCAAATTATGAAACTTGCAACACTTCAACATTCGGATACACTTTAATTAGCTAATGTCTGTTTCTTTTTTTTTTGTTATGGCGTAATACTCATTCGAGAATCGGCGCTCTTTTTGTACTGTCCAAATGGAAAAACTAAAAATGTGGTTTATTACAAAGCTTTACAATAAAGTATATAAATTCTTAAGATTTTTCTTTTATTTTAATCGTAATTTAATTTCGAAATGGAAAATTGTCTTATTTTTTTATTAGGTACTCCACCCGCAACTAAAATAAATAAAATATAAATACAGGGTGTTAGGGATGTAACTGCCGATATTGCTAGGGGTGATAGAAAGGTCGAAAATAAGCAAAAAAATTGCACAACTTATCTCCTAAACGCAACTGTTCTTGAAATAAAATACTGGAAAACTCCCTGCAACTTGGTAACAAAATAGAATTGGAATTGGAGTTAATCTGATTTTGTTGCCTTGAAAATAAAATAAAAAGTTTTTGACTATCTAGGAAGTTGTTTATAAAACATCGACAATGATACCAAGCAGGTGCTTTTAAATTTATTTGCCACTCAAATATTGTAAAATTGGGTTTTTGGAGTAAGATTTTGCAATCTCCATCAATTTTATGAAAGACAACATTCATCTTCGGCAAAAATAAAACAATCCGAGATTCAACTCCATTTCTTACTGAAATATAGAAACTTCAACATTCTTTGTTCGAAAACGCCTGAGTGTATAATCCATGTTATGTAACAATTTTCATATTTGCTTATTTCCCACCATTCTAGATAAAGAGTATCTGAGACACTATCTAAATACTAGCTATGGTATCTTACTCAATATTCAGATCCCAATTGATTCAGATATCTATTTTCTGTATCTACATAAATCTATAGGTATTGTACAAGACTCTCTGAACAAATTATATTTTTAAAGTATTTTCGCTAGATTGGCCAAATCAGTTCTGTGCACTACACGCCTAGGCTTAGACAGCGCTTTCCGTTTCCATTATTAAAATCAGGGACTAGAACAGCAACATAAAGAACCAAAATCGATACCGCAAGCGATTGAGTTTAACGAAATCGGAATCGGAACCTTTATTGTCAGATTTAGAACCGGAATCCCTATAATTTACAGTAGGAACCGGTTCTTTTCAGTTCCATGACTTTTATTCCTTTATCAAATTTGCGGTATGGTGGTAGCCACTTCTTAACGATGTGGTATTTTTTTTTCTATAGTCATTGTGTCCAGAAGCTAGCAGCGCTGTCTGAGAAAGAAACACAAAAGCGGCACTAAAATAAGTCATTATACTATAATTAACTTATTTTAAAATGACACTTAACGTTATTGAAATTAACGACGATCGCAACAAGAATTTGATGTGTGTTATATTTTTTGTCAATGTGTAAATATCAAAAAAGGATCCAGTTTTGCAATTAAACAGGTTTTTTTACTGAAACTCTTGGGGAAACCAGAAACACCGTAACCCAAAGTTTCAAACTAAGTGAAACTGGAACCGTAACCTTTATTTGAAAAGGGTTCTAGTTTCTGATTACGATAATTATTGTTATTAAAATTATTTATTATATTATTATGTAGGGTCTGAGTCGAGTCTTAGGTGCTGAAAAAATGAATTCACAAGAAGAGATCGATGCTTCTAGTACAACCGTACCAGTTCGGCACCCGTAATCTTTGATGGTGTATTTCTTGAAATAGATTATTGAAATGATCAGTGGAGATAAGATTAAGGTAAACTCTAAGTTATGTCCAAGTCAAAAACTGTTGAATGGATCGATTACATCAAGTGAGAATTTCAGAAAACATGTTCGGGTAATAAAATGAGCTTCGAAAATAGAAAACATTTTATTCTGATATGTTACCTTTTCTGCATATCTTAACTATTTGGGCTAGTATCTAAGATACAATTTTCAAGCCACGTATCTTCTCTATATTAGATACTATGACGTTGGAGTATCTGTTACTTCTATCTAAATAAAGAATTTTTAAAATACCGGTATCTACATCTAGATACATTATCACAGTGTATATGCCCAACACTATCTGTATAGCAAAATTGTTACATTTTCCTATCATAGTACGTATAATTCAGATTCCTAAAGAGAACCGTAAAACATATAAATGGTGATTGCTTTATTGGTTTGTTGTTGATATTGCAGCAGCTGCGTCTCAGCAACGGCACCACACGGTCAATACACATTTGCAAAAATTTCTTCTCTACTAATCTTACGCAAAACTAAGGCCATTGACACGGTTTTAGGGCCCTGGTGATAATATTTCTGCAGATTCCTGTTATATTAGAGTTTCTACTGTGCTTAACTTTTGCAATGCGTACCTATATGCAGTGTATTAACAGGGACAACTTTCTTCCTAGTAGTATTTTTGATGTGTACGTTTTGAGAGGGGCGGCAAACTCATGATCCACCCCGGGCGGCAAAAACTCTAGCTATGCTGCTGGTATGGTTGAGCAGATAGCACTCTAGATTTGCTTTCGGAAATTCCAAATATAAATTCTCAGATAGACTGGTCTTGCCTTAAGGTCTTCCGTGGTTTTCCCCAGAGTTACAAGTAATACCAGAACAGTAATTTCCATAAACTTGATTCTTTTTTCACCCTTTCCAAAAACCCCAATTTTCGGGCAAAGAGAAGCCTCTAAGTGTTTAAGATGTACCGCCTGTGAATGGGATACACGGTTTTCATGATCACGTGTATTCTACGTCTGCGTCTTCTGAGACACTTTAATAAATTTAAATCATCAACACAACTTAGGATTATGTTATCTATTTCGGAGTTTTGCACATTTTTTACCGAATCGCTACAATCGAAGTAGGGTTACCATTTCTAAGACGTGAGATAACATTTTTTAAAATTACCTTCACTTTTCCTAGGAATTTCTAATCCTGGAAAAGAAGAGCCTTCAAACTTTTAAAAGGACCTAACTCCAAGTAGTGGAATGAAATGTTAACGTTCCTTTCCTCCAAAAGTTATTCAAATTCTCCTATTGAGATTTACGATCCCTTAATATATTTATTACGACTATCACTGACATTTGACGTCTTGAAAATTAAATTCTTCACTAAATAGCTATAACCAGTGTTAGAAAAGTTAGTGGACTATTGCTGAAAACATTAAATATTTGAACTTTGTTATAAGAATTATTTTTATTAACATTAAGTCCAGCAATACAACAGGTCGATTTTTAAAAGCAGTTATTGCTATCGATGTAAAGCAATCTATTGAAACTTTTGAAGATTCATTTTCTAAATAATTCGATCGTTATTGTAGCGCATTCACATTCCAAATTTCATGAGAAAAAAGAATAGAAAGCACTTATTTTAACGACATTGATTCCTTTGCTAGCCTTCTCTGTACACTGATAAATAATGAAATTAGTGGGAGTAAAATGATGGAAGTTGCGAAACTGGCCAACTTCAATCTTATGGTAGTCATTAAGAGATGACCAAAGAAAGGGCCTAATATCATAGGTTTGGATTGTACTATGCAAATTGTTAGTTTATAAAAGATCGTTTTGATAAACAAGATTTCTGAGAGAACAAATTGATATTGTTTCGCACTATACAAAGAAATAATACCTTAATAAACTTTTTAATCAGTAATGTACCATGGTTTGCTAATTCAAATTGCATTTCTGTGATAAAAGTGTGCTCTATTATGGTTATCTGAATCTAGAGAGCAAACAATGAACTAGTAAAATTCAGAAGATTCTCCTTCTAGAAAATTATGATGAGGATATTCCGATCTGCCAGGGAAATATTAGCAAACGTTATTTTTTATTACTGATATATATTTACTCTTTGCTACTGTATTAAAGAAAAAACAAAATACTACATTGTGGCTCCAGGACAACCTCCCTGTCCCTAAGAACTTCGAACACCATTAATTATGTTTTTGAGCTCTTAAAATGTTTAGTTGTTTGAGACAACTTCAAGTAACAACCAATTATTCCTAAAACTGAAAGAACTTTTAAAGGGAGACACAGCTAACGAAAAGTTTTTCTTTGATTTTTCTTTTACAATTCACTATTTCTTATAAATATCAAAATCTGCCAAAATTTGCTTACCGCGAAAATATCATCGGAATTCTGGCATTCAAGATCTAGGTATTCTAGCGTAAGCATCAATTATTGAATTGAATAGAAGAAGATAAAATAAAATAATCGTTAGTTAATTCACACTCTAAATGTGCAAGAATCTGGTTACTGTATGTGTATCTTCTGGCGATAAAATCTGTAGCAGAATGTAATAGACTTTGATGAGTACTAAATCCACGTAAAATTTAATAAGATTTGAATTTTTACGATTCATAATCCTTAATATTTCTTTATTGTTTGCCATGAAAAAAAGAAAAGAAATTTTGCAAAGAAGTAGAAAATGAGAAAACTTCGGTGACACTTTTACATAGGTTTTAATAAAAGTTTTAATTACTGCGAATTGGAGCAGTCTTACCACAAAGAACATTACGCAGCGTTTTACAAAGTATTTAACGTTTTCGTCATCAAAAATTGGACGAGAACATTTAACATTTCATTAAAAGTTTTAAAAACTTTAAGGGGTGCAGATTTAAACTACAGAAAAGTTATATAAACTGTATAATAAAACGCTTTCACTTGTAAATTTACTTGATTTCCATTCCACGACAAATACGGTAAAATAAATTATTTGCAATAAAATAAACCTAAAATTTACTAATACGAAAAATAGCTAGGATTTATATCGTTTTGAGGATGAATTGCTCAGATATCTAACCTCACGGTTGCAACCAGATTCTTACTGTTAGTTAAACTACGATTTTATTGCTAATAAATAAAATATGATAAAATTAAATTTTAGACATTAAATATTAAGTTAAAACAACCAGTTTGCTTTTGTTTCAAGCTGGTTCTATTAAACTTTTTCTTGTGTTTCTTTGACTTTTTGGCAACTTTAAATAAAGAAATAACGAATGAGTATTAATTTTCAATTGTTGACTCTAAAAAACCGCGTTGAATTTCATTCTTCTTGTCGCATAATGAATATAATTTATCTTTGCATATTCTTAATTTGCATTCATATTCAAGAATTTCTTAAACACGGGAGTTATAAATTAAGCATATTATTGTATTCCAACGACAGACAATTTTCAAGAACATCAATTTTATTCGAGATTTCTCCTTAAACTGTCAAACAATGAGCTTAAATATTATCTTAATACAGACCTTACGTATTTGTATGCAGAAACTCAATTTTTGGTATCAAATTTAAATCTGTGTCTCAAATACTCTGCAGTTTCACTTTTCAATCGGCGAAAGATCTGGACTATTAGACGGCCATGGTATAGTTGGGATTTTGTGATCTTTAAGCCATACCTTTATTATTTTTGCTGAATGACACGCAGCACCGTCCAGTTGAAAAATAAACTCACCTCTTGAAGATTTGCATAAACATATCGATGACAGCAGGCTATTCTGCAAAATCTCTCTATATCGGACAGCATTTACAATTCTATATACGAAATGTAACTTCTCCGTTTTTCCTCCTGCATACATCTCCAAACCACAAGTGATTTTGGGAATTTAACTTTCTTTACCAAACGATCATTATGATATGCCTCCTTGGCTGTTCTCAAAACAGGTTTCCGGGTATCGCCTAAACAAACATCAAATTTCGATTCATCGCTCCAAATAATTGAGCGTCACTGATCTTGAGTCCAATATCTATAGGCTTTTTCCGTTTCAACCGGTTTTTTGTTTGCAGTTTACTTAGCAAAGATTTTTCTTTGACCTGTTTGAAAAAATCAAACCTTAAGCATTAGTAAGTTTGAATAAAACTAATTAGAAAAGTACCTTATAGAATTTATAATCAATTTGTTTAATCTGTCTTTTAGTTGTTGCCACCGATAATTGCTTTTTAATTGCATCTCTCTATAGAACAGTAAGTTGGTATGGGAAATAGGAGACGAACGGCCACTTTTCTTTTTTCCAACGATCGTGTAATACCATAAGAGCTAGACTATTTGTCTACAGCAGCACTGCTATTATGTGATTCAATGATCGATAAGCGCAAATCTTCACTTAAAGGTTTACTACCACGAATCATATTTTTGCTAATACTCTAACAAATTAGGTCTTGTTCTAATAAAAACATGATGTCACAGCTTGGCAACTATGAAATATTGTAAACCAATAGTTTCTAAAGTCTTCACAATACTATTTTTGTATTATATTCAACGTCGCATACTGTTTAGTATTAATGAATTAAAGATACAGTTTATAGTTCAAGATAAAGTTTTCTGTAATAAACGTAATTATCTTGCAGTTTAGGCTTAATTTCCAAAATTTTTAAATCTTTGTTGAAAAGAAATATATTTTCTAGGTTGTCCAAACTATTATGAGCCGCGGCTCGTATAGCTATTGGAGTTGGAGATCATCGAAAGTCATAATCGCCTAAAATGAATTTTAAAAAGTAGTCAACCTGTTAGGAAAATTCAGAAATAATTGAATCTTCCCTTAAAGTATTATTAACTTCTGTAAATAACAAAATATCTTTTTATTATTTTCAATATTTTCCTATTGTAAATACGTTATTCTTTTTACAAATTAATTTTATCGTCTTTCTGTAGCATAAAAGCCCCTTCGTTTAATGCCCCTTGACATTATTAGATTTATTGCTTAGGAACATTATTTTCTTTTAGAATTCTCTTATAAAAATATTTTCTCAATGCTAAACTATAGATACATTAGGGCTTTGCATAGAATAAAACTACCTCTGAATTTGTATTTTTCAGATTTAATTTTCGTATTTCAAAGAATTTTGCATTCTTATTTTTTAGTTTTATACTTCTTTAAACCATAAAACTGTCACTTTGTCTGGTCCGAAAAAAATTATTTTTCTATAATTGCAGAGTGCAACGTTCGAATTTCTAGTTAAATCACCCCCTTCTCGTATTATTTTATTGGTTGTCATGTCGTCATGTATGCCGACCACCCAATAATTTGTTAGGTCCACCCTTTTGGGGGGTTGGAAACTGACACGTCTGAAGTTGGCTACTTAAAGATTTTATATCAAAATTATATTCCTGCACTGCCAATTCTATTTTTTTTTTCATTTAGACTAAATGAGAACTGTCATTGTCATCAGCTGTTTTTCTTTGTGCATTATTGTTTACTTTTGTTATTTCTGCTTAATAATCGATAAAAATAGTCTTTTTTAAGACCCTTCAGTTATCAGTGGTTGTTATTTGGTATGTTTAATAAAATTTTATTTGTTTTACAATAATAATTAAATTGTTTAGAGTTTTATTTTTAGGTTAGCATAGTTTTTACTCTAGAACAAGATACGTTTATGTTGAAGGCTTATTTCTGTAATGATCAACGTGATCATCTCGGTAATTGGCTCTTGTTTCGAGCAATTTCAGCAAGAGTTTGCCAATGAAAATGTTTCACTTGATACATTTTGTCAACATATTAGGGGTATTGTCAATTGTTTTAAAGAAACTGGAAGTGTACATAAACGTAAACCCTCTGGAAGGGATCATGTGGTTACACAAGAAGTTGTAGGCCTTTCGTATGGTACATGCCAAAATATAGTCAGAAGAAGCTCCACTTCTACGCCTTCAAAGTGTCTGTTGTTCAAGAACTATTTCCCGCCGATATTGAATAACGAATGATATATTGCAACTAGTTTAACCCGAATATTAACAATGATGACATTTTTGAAATTTTTTAGTAATCAAGCCTAGTTTCATTTAACTGGCCATGTAAATTCACAAAATTATCGCACATGGTCTACAGAAAATCCACATGTTTTTCAACGAACTACACTACATCGTATTAAAATACGTGTATGGCTTGCAATGTCAAGAAGAAGAATAATTGGACCGATCTTTTTTTAAAAATATAAATGCACTAAATCACTGTAAGGATCCAACAATGTCGTTTTGCAACCTTAGTAATAAAATTTGTATATTTTAACATTTCCTGCAACACCTGCTTTGAAATATGTTTTGATATTAAATTTTCTTTATAGTGCAAGAGCCACTGACAGAAAAAGAAGACATGAATCCTAACTTTCTAGCGTTGTTACACATCGACGCAGAAAGGTATCTAGGTACTCTGGTGAAAATTTCAACGAGCTAGGTGTGGGTATGCGCTCGTAGTGGAAATTATGAAAAAGTCTAGTTTTTCCAGAATCCTAACTTTCTGGCGGTTATAAATTTTCGTAAAGTGGCGAAATACAAGTACTTTGGTGAAAACACCAGAACGCTAGACATGGGCGGTTCCATGTAAAACACGAAAAACCGTAAACGGAAAATGTCACTTATCGTACCCAAACCTAACCACTTGAAATCTGCGTCATTTTATCAGTCTTTTTATCCTAATTCCTAAAATCAAAACGCCAGAAAGATCAGTGTGGTCGTTGTTTCTTTAATTAACATTTTATGCGAAAAAGTTCACTTTTTTAACGATTTTCTCCAGATTTTTAGAAAATTGTAAAAATATGCTTAAAATGCATATTAAGACTTGAAGATTTAGTTGCGTATTATTGAAAGTTTGTATAATACGAATTTTGGAACGCCGGAAAGGTATGCCCCTCCATACGATCAAAATAAACGTAGAAGTTAGGTTGTTATTCTATACAGATTAGGTAGTAATTAATTAAGAATCATGGATTCAGTAGATACAATCGGGGTATTACGTACTGATGATAGTGTAAGGGGCGCATTGAATTCAGACAGTAAGTTCTAGGGGGTACTTGGTGGCTGAAAAATTATTCTGTTACATATAATAATAATTTTAGATGTAGGTCAAGAAGGCTAGTCAAAACAATGCAAAAATGTACAAAAAGTTGTTATTAAATGTGCTCCTCATAATGTGGTACTTTTATTAAAATAAAGGCTATAACAAACATCCTAAGATGTAACATGGTGTCAGGTGTAAACCTATTAATAATTGTATAGAGTAAAGAGTGGTAAAGAAGTAAAAAGAAAAGTACCGAAAAAAAAGTTTAAAATTGTGAGGCTAAAAATTTGACAGAAGATTGAAAGATTAAAATATTTGTCAGTAAAAATGGAATTAAAAGTATTAAATCCTATATTAAGTCCACTAATATTTGATAGAAATGTAAATAAAAATTACCAAAGATTTAAACAACATTTCAAGATGAATTTAGCAGCAAATAATTTGGTAAAGGATGCAGATGAAAGGAAGATAGCTTTGTTTTTGACATTTGCACGAGATGAGGCAATAGATGTTTTTAACACATTAAAACTTACTGAAAAGGAAAAAGAAAGTTATTCTAAAGTCGTTGCAGCCTTCGTTACAATGAAACATTCAATCGTTTTCAGTTCTTTTCTAGAAAACAACAAGAAGGAGAAAATATTAGTCATTTCATTAAAGAATTATAAATAATGGCTAAACCTTGTAATTACAAGAAAGACTTTTAGGTAAAGGTGATATTAATTTGGAAACGGCTGAACAAATTTGTAGATCATCAGAGGCGACTAAAATACAAGCAAGGGATCTTCAAGGTGAAAAAGTGGATGTGATAAGAAATGAACAAAAGTATATGCGAGGTACAAGTAGATATAGTAAGAATACAAATAAAGAACGTGGAAAAATTAAGGATGAATATGACTGTTTGAAGTGTGGAAGACAACATAGTAGAGGAAAGTGTTTCGCATTTGGAGAAAGATGTAATAAGTGTGGTAAGATAGGTCATTTTGCGATAGGATGTAGACGTTATAAAACTAATACTAATAATAATGATAAATATAAAAAAGCTAGCATACATGAAATGTATAATGACAGTAGTAATACTGATAATGAAGAAATTTTTATGTCTAGTATAGAGCTAGATATTGTAAACTATCTTAATGAGGTAGTTTGGGAGGAATTAGTTTTTATTAATAACAAACCTGTAAATTTCAAATTAGATTCAGGTGCAATGTGCAATGTTTTGCCATATGATGTCGTCAAAAACTTAGAAAAGGAGAACTCTGTTAAAAGTTCAAATAAAACAATAATTGCATATGGAGAAAATAAAATTAAAGTCATTGGTGAAATAATTTTGAAATGTATGGTCAGAAAGAATGAATATAAGATTAAGTTCATTGTGGTAGATGTCTAAAGTAGACCTATCTTAGGTTTAAACGCATGCATAAAATTAAATCTAATCAGTAAAATTGATGAAATTGATGCAGGTATTAATTTAAGAAATGAATTTATAAATAAGAATTTATCAGTTTTTGAAGGAGAGGGGCAGGTTCCATTTGAATATAAAATACAGCTTAAAGAAAATTACAAAGCTGTTATAAGTAATTGTAGAAGATTACCAAATACAGTTAAAGAGAAACTTAAGGTTACGCTAAATGAGTTAGAAAAAAAAGATATAATTGAGAGATTGGATGGTCCATCAGAGTGGGTGAATAATATAGTATGTATTGAAAAAACCTAATGGGAAATTAAGAATATGCTTAGATCCTATGCATTTAAATAAAAATATTTGTTTAGACAGATATCCAATACCAACAAATGATGAAATAGGGGTTAAATTAAAAGATAAAGCTGTATTTTCAGTCTTGGATATGAAGGATGGGTTTTATCACATAAAACTTGACAAAGAAAGCTGTAAATTGTGTACCTTCATAACTCCTTATGGTAAATATTGTTTTAAACGCTTGCCTTTTGGATTAGCTTGTAACCTAGAGGTGTTTCAAAGGGTGAATGAAACAATTTTTGGAAATATTGGGGTACAAATTTATTTTGATGACATAATTATTGCTGGTAAAAACGAACAAGAACATGATATGATAATGAAAGCAGTAATTGAAAAGGCAAAAGAGAATAATATGAAGTTCAACCCAACAAAGTTGCAATATAAGGTAAAGCAAGTAAAATATTTGGGTCAAATTTATACAGGAAAGGGTGTCAGGCCAGATAATGCATATGTTGAAGCAATTTTAGCTTTAGAAGTGCCTAAAAATAAGAAAGAATTATTGAGGTTATTAGGAATGGCAAACTATTTAATAAAATATATACCTAATTTGTCAAGTATTGTGTTGCCTCTAAGGTCATTAATAAAGAATAATATTGAATATATTTGGACTCCCGAACATACAGAAACATTCAACAAACTTAAGCAAGTAATAAGTGATTTACCTACACTTAAAATTTTTGATCATAATTTAAAAGTTGTCATACAATGTGATGCTAGTCAAGGAGGGCTAAGGGGTTGTTTGTTACAACAAGAACAATGAATAGCTTTCTGTTCCAGAAGCTTAACGGATTGTGAATCCAGATTGGCACAAATAGAGAAAGAATATTTAGCTACAGTGTTTTTTTTTAAATAAATTTCATCATTTTATATATGGTAAAAATGTTATTGTACGGTCTGATCACAAACCGTTAATTGGCATTTAAGGAAAAGATATTAATAAAATAAGTTCCAGACTTCAACCTATGCGACTTAAAATTCTTAAATATAGATTTAATATTGAATACTTACCTGGTAATAAAATGTTTATAGCAGATTCACTGAGTAGAAACTTTATAAAAACAAAAGTGCCTGAAGATCCAGAGATGCTTGAAATAGTACATTGTCTTGAAACTGAACTGTCTACAACTATAGAAAGGTTAAGAGAGATTAAAGAAAAAACTAAGACTGATACTGATTTAAGAAAAGTAAAAGAATACTGTGAGACTGAGTGGCCAAATTAAAGTTTGCTTCAGACGCAAGTTTTAAAACAATATTATAAAATAAAGCATGAACTAGTAGTAAAAAATGGTGTTATATTTTTCAATGATAGACTTTGTATTCCGGAAAATTTAAGATTGAATATGTTGAAACAAATTCATAAAACACATATAGGTATTGAGAAGTCCAAGAATAGAGCAAGGAAGCTTTTGTACTGGCCAGGAATGACTGTAGATATTGAGAAATTTATTAATAATTGTAAGGTATGTCAAACATACAGATGCAATAATGTGAAAGAAAGTCTTATTCCCTATTAAATTCCTAGATTACCATTTGAAGTTGTTGCATCTGATCTATTAGAATATGGTGGAGATTCATATCTTGTTGTTGTAGACTATTATAGCAATTGGATTGAGTTGGTAAAAATAAGAAACAAGTCAATTGAAGAAATTTTGATTCATCTAAAGAAAATGTTTTCAACATACGGTTTACCTTTGAAATTTGTTTCTGATGACTTACCCTATAATAGTTACAAATTTAAAGAGTTTTGCACTAAGTATAACATTAATTATGTATATTCCAGTCCGCGATACCCTAAATGGGTTAGCTGAGAAAGCTGTACATATTTGCAAACAAATTTTGAGAAAATGTGAAAATAAAGATGAGTTGTTTTATTACTTATTAGAATATCGCTCTTAAAGTCTCTCCTACAGAATTATTAAATAGTAGATTACTACGAACCAATATACCTGTTTCTAAAAAACTTTTGAAACCACAAGTAGTTGACATTTACGACACAAAATTAAAGAAACAATTTGTTACAAAGAACTACTATGACAAAACAGCACGTGATAGGCCTACTTTTGCCAAAAATGAAAATATTTTGTTAAAAGTTAGAAAGGAGGATTAATGGGTACCAGGAAAGATAATAGATACTCACCACACTCCTAGATCATATATTGTTAAAGATGAAAATGAGTCTGTTTATCGTAGGAATTCTTCCTTTCTAAGACACTCTAATTTAGATAGTTATAATAAAAATACTAATAGTAGTGAAGGACACTGGAAACATCAAGAAAAAGTTGACTATAAGTGTGACAGGAATAGTTCTATGGCTCAATCAAACAGTAGTAGTGTTGTGTCAACAAAGTCCGGTAGAATAGTTAAAAAACCATCTTGGTTAAGTGATTACTGTTAGTAATGTTCATTTATTTATAAAGAGGGGGATGTTACATATAATAATAATTTTAGATGTAGGTCAAGAAGGCTAGTCAAAACAATGCAAAAATGTACAAAAAGTTGTTATTAAATATGCTCCTCATAATGTGGTACTTTTATTAAAATAAAGGCTATAACAAACATCCTAAGATGTAACATATTCTATATTTATTTTATGAATTTAAATTGCTTCCTCTTTTTGGTAGTCTGTTCATACTGAGCAACTAACAATGATTTGTTGGTGTTACTATATCCATCAGTAGTTTGGTATAAGTTATTTTCCACTTTCTTTAGACGACCTTCTAGGAAGAAAGTTATCTATATCTCGAGGTCTTTTTTCAATGATCTCATATTAATTTTACTGTGATCCACTCACTCACTTGATAACATTTTAACGCTCTTAACGTTCTTACGCGACCTGACCATCAGTAATAATGAAAATTTGCCTACCATTGAAGCACAGGTTGGTATTTCCTATATTTCAACTCGAAACACTTTTGTGTACAGACTGCTAATTTTATTATACTCTTGTAGCAGTCTGCGTCTGTGTAAAAAACTAATCAATCAGCTTCACAGGATTTTGTCAAAATCAATCTTCTTTTAATAGAATAAACATAGAAAATGTTATGCTATCTGATGCCAACTAAGCGTAGGGTGTTTAAATAAATGAAGATGCAGAGTATCCTTCTCATGTTTTTCCTACTTGAAAGTTTATTTCGAGTCTGTATGCCTCACTTATTGCCTTCGATTTTACCATTAGGTTAAGAGGGGGAGATCTAGTTCTTTTGAGGTGAGGTTTAAAGGTTAGTTTGTTATCCGAAATTACTCCTAAACAGATGCAGCACTCTCATTCCAAACAGTTACCCTCTCATGCTAAATAGTACTAGAAACGTTTTTGCTCTGTTAACCAACAGACCCTCCTTCCCACATCACACTGAATAACTTTGGTTACAGTTCCTTCATATCATTTTATGCCACAGCTGTTCTTTTAATTGTCAGAATGTCATCCAAAAGAAAGGTAGTTAAGCAATTGCAAAGTTTGAAGAATTGGTAAACTTAGTGGAAAAATGTGGCTCAAGATATCTTAAAAAACCTATTGTTAATGTTATTTCGAAATGCACGTTACAAAGATTGTAAGAGCATTTAAATAAGAAGCTGGCATAATATCCGGAAATGTATGCAAAAGCTAAAGATAAGATTTGACAATGAAATGGTATGTGTTAGATCTGTGTAGATTTACACTTTATTAAAACAGTCATATATAGGATGTTTCGACATTGCATATCAACGCTGTTAGATGTTACAATAAATCAGAGTTACTCAAGAAGAACTTTTTCTAAATAGCTTGCTAAATTAGATTTCTAGTTCTATATCTCTACCTTCTATGGATATGTTACATATAGAAATTTCTCAAGTTCTCAATTTTATTGAACACCTTCTTTCCGTGATATCCAAACAACTAGAATGTATTAGAACTCTACACCAATTGGGAGGTAAGTTAATTGGCACAAGTTTAATAAAACGAATTCTGACTTGCATATTGTACTTAAGAAACTAACCCTGTATTAGGCATGCATTGCTTGAAGATCAGAAAAGTATCTCTGTGGTCATTTACTATATTCCATAAAGGTTGTCTTGTCGGCACTAACGTTATCAATTTGTCCAAATCAACAATTTGACCATGTAAAACATGGGCTGAAAAGTCCCAGGCATAACAAATAGATGGCGCTAGTTCAATTGCATTCACCGCTTTTTTAGTTAGTACTAACCTTCAAAAGACAGCTGTTAAAATTTCATGATATTCTATTCATTATTTTGTGAGTTATTGAGCTAAGAGTGACGCTACTTTTGTTATTTTCAAAACAATGGATCAAAAACAATTTCGTGTTTTAATTTTACACTGCTTCTTGATGGGAAAAAATACCGTTCAAGCGAAGCAATGGCTTGAAAAGTGTTATGGGGACTCCGCTCCATCAGAGACAACAATAAAACGTTGGTTTGCTGACTTCAAACGTGGTCGTAGAGACACCGATGATGCAGAACGCAGTGGACGTCCAAATGAGGCGGTAACATCAGAAAACATCAAAACAATCCACAAAATCGTTTTGAATGATCGAAAAGTGAAGTTGCGTGAGTTAGCTGACATTGTAAAGATATCAAAAGAACGTGTTGGCTTTATATTGCATGAGCATTTGACTATGAGAAAGCTCTGCTCAAAGTGGGTGCCGCGTTTGCTCACTGTTCACCAAAAACAAGAACGTGTTGATGTTTCTGAGCAGTGTTTGGCCATGTTTAAACGTAACAAACCGGAATTTTTGCGTCGATATGTAACAATGGATGAAACATGGATCCATCACTTCACTCCGGAATCAAAACGATCGTCATCTGAGTGGACAGCAACTGGTGAACCTCGTCCAAAGCGATCGAAAGCACAACAATCGGCTGGAAAGGTTATGGCCTCGGTATTTTGGGATGTGCGTGGTGTAATATTCATCGACTATCTTGAGAAGGGAAATACCATCAACAGTGAATATTATATAGCGTTATTGGAGCGTTTGAAGGCCGAAATTGCAAAGAAACGACCGCATATGGCAAAGAAAGAAATTTTGTTTCATCAAGACAACGCACCGTGTCACAAGTCAATCAAAACAATGGCAAAACTACATGAATTGAACTTCGAATTGCTCCCACATCCACCGTATTCGCCAGATTTGGCTCCCAGCGACTACTGACTGTTCGCAGACCTAAAAAAAATGCTTGCCGGTAAGAAATTTCGCTCGAATGAAGAGGTTATCGCTGAAACTGAGTCCTATTTTGAGGCAAAAGATAAATCGTTCTACAAAAGTGGTATTGAAATGTTAGAGCGGCGCTGGAATGATTGCGTTGTTCTTGATGGAAATTACGTTGATGAATAAAGCTAATTTTGAACAAAAAAAACCGTGTTTTCTTTGTTAGGCCTGGGACTTTTCAGCCCATGTGTTATGATAGTGCGAAGTTTGGTTTTTTAAAAATCGTTTTCGGTCATACACGGCAGTGTCGTATCCAGAGCTACATCGACCGCAGACTAAGAGATTACCTGTTTTTAGGTAAAGAATGAGAAATATTTTTTAAGGGAAGAAGGTAAACAGTAAACAATATTCAAAAATGCTTCTGGACACAAGTGGAGATGGATCAAGATGGAATCAGAAATATACAAAGAGACTTTTCTGAACAGTGTTGATCGTTTACCATTGCCCTTCAAGGGACCAACGCCAATAGTGTATTTTGAATTAAATGCACTCTTTGGAAAACACACAAATTTGATAAAGATTGAAATCTGAACTGAATTGTTTCATTTATAGTGCAATATAATTGAAAGTTTGAGCTGTACCAAGAAGCAGATTTCGATACTCGAGACAGAAAAGACAAGTTATTGCTTACAAAAAAATATTCTTTAATAAAGGATGAGTTTCTTTTAGCTATTTTCAAATATACCTACATAGTTCAGAAATAAGAATTTTAAAGTAACAGTATTTTCAACTTTATTTCGAACTGCTCGCTTACTTGAAATGTTATTCTATCTGATAAAGTAATTCCTATACTTAAACACTTTTCTTGACAAATTATACGTACTAGACCTTCCAAAAAAACCTTAAAATGTTAGTATAAATTACAGCTGGTATTTCGAATAGTAATGAAAACACTCATAAACAAAATTTAACGCGAAAAACACATTTCTTTGATATAAAACAGCACTAATCGGCGAGAAAATAAATCAAAAGCGTGCGTTTCCTATAAAAAGTTAACATCATAATTTATGTTATAGCTATGGGCTAATTATATGTGATGGAGTGCTGGCTCGTTTGTTGAAATATGAAATAACTCGAGCTATCTGAAGAGCGAACCCCGGCTTTGTTATTACAGAGCGATGCTGTTGATTCTTCGTGGGCTTCTTCCAGGCCC
Organism: Ignelater luminosus; assembly: GCA_011009095.1. Classification (NCBI taxonomy): domain Eukaryota; kingdom Metazoa; phylum Arthropoda; class Insecta; order Coleoptera; family Elateridae; genus Ignelater; species Ignelater luminosus. The sequence continues at coordinate 45,510 of VTPC01090881.1, read as the reverse complement.
GTGAGATCTCCATATGACCTTGGAAAAAACCATACGAGTTCAAGTTTGACCTGACGTAACGATAACGAGTTCATGTCTGTAATATACCAGATAAATATCTAAATGTTTTATACGAGTTTTTCCAAACTTGCCTTCACAAAACCAAACCAGGCTTATTATACTAAATTAAAAAATATTTCCTTCAAATTGCATTCTAGCAACGGCAAGACGCTCCTACATTCGTCTTCGAGTAAGTCAAGAAGGTTTTAGAATGCACACCTTGAAACAAAGGCAATTTGACATCATTTTATTTTTAAAGTATTACGTCCGGTAAGTCATATTTCAAAAGCACAATAAATAATAATTAATTAAAATATTTAAAAGTTAATCAAGCTAGAGTCTGTTCGCTAATCGGGGCGTAACGCAGACCAGAGATTAATGATCCGATTAAAATTTTAATCAACGTTTTTTCGGGGATATGTTGAGAGATCAGTAGCTTCGTTGGTTTTGTGTAATGCGTACCATTATTAATACGCTGCGTGACGTCTTAATAGGCCTAAATTACAGTGCACCATATCTATTGTCTGGTGGCAACCTTCTTAATAATATCGATTATCCTTACATTATCAACGGATATCCGTTTATAAGTAAATATTTTCAGCTAATATGTATGTTCAATAATTTATGTGTGTAAACTTCCGTACCATTACACTTTTTTAATAAGTGCTAAATTACTAAAAGTGTAACCATTGGTATACTTTATAACACGTGACAAAAAGTTCAAATCTCCACACTACATAAATAAAAATCTTAAAATTTTTAATTTGCAATCTTCTACTTTCTGTGGTGAACCTTCAAAATAGCGGCTAAATATCGATATATAGATATGCCTGTTCATCAGATTGTAAAGTATTTTTTTTATATAAGTATGTAAACAGAGAAGAACTAAAACATAACAACTACCTCTAAATGACGTCTCGTCTCTTTACCTCTACTTCTATGTTATTTAATCTTTTCTAACTCTAACTTGAATTGTTTTTAATACTATCTTGACTTTCACTGTTCCTTTACAGAATTCTGTGCTTAATGCCTGTAGGTTAGTGGCATTGTAACGCTTCCTAAATATTATTCTGTTTTTTCTTAAAAACTTTATTACTTATTCTTATATTGCAAGTTGATGACTCATTCCAGCTACAATGAAACCTAATCATATTCCTTATTGTGGCCTTTGAGGCAACGGACATATTTTGTAATTAATTTAAATATTTTACAATTCAATTGATGGAAGTCTAAGACATTTTCAAAGAAGTGAACCGCTTTCATTCATCGGAGAATAATCTTCTCTCCAAAACCTATTCCCCATTCTTATTTCTGTTCATTAATGCCATTGCATAGACCATTTGAGCCTTAAATAGTTCAGGGATTCCTTCAACTAGCAGTATCTCGTATATGCAGACTGTCATTTAGAAGATAAGCTGTCTTACTAATTACATTCTTTTTCTTCAAAGCAATAAGTAACATTTTTTTATATTATAAGATAACCTCAGTTAGAATAATATGATTGATTTGACGAAATGCTGACTCTAGCTATTTTGGTTACTTTATAAAAGAAGAACGAGTTTATTTAGGAATAATGAAGTTTCTTTAAAGTTAAGAAGAATTAAGATTATTAGAACAGTATATCATCATACCAAAGTCTAGTTCAAGAAAGCGTTTAAACTAGGGGTGCCAGTGGCATAGTTACAGTTAAGTGTACGGATTAGTAACTTTGACTAGGTAGACACTTTTTTAAAACCTTTTCATTTTGAAACCAAAAGACGTTTAATTGGAAAGTAAGTATTTGGTAACTGATATAGATACCAAGCTGAAGAGAGGGTCTTTTTATAGCAGATCGTAGCTGGAAATACACTTACAGTAACGCAAATATTAAACTTCTCTCAGCAAAATAGTACCATTCATAATTCGGTCGTCGATTAAAAGAAGCAAGCAATTCTTAAGCACAAAAAGAAAATGGGTCACGCAACTTGCATAAAACGAACCTTATTGCATGTTTGTTTGTTTGCTTGTTTCTTGTCTCAGATTTTGAGTAGCGGTTTTCTTGAACCACATAGCTTCAGCCACTATGATCGTTTTTCCGCCTACTAGAGTTTGGCCGAACCCGGAGGTATTCCAACCTCGATATTCAACTTATTGTAGTCATCCGCACCCTACTGCTTTACATCCTGAATGAATGGCATCCATTTTATAGATTTTTTTGCAAAAGATCTGAGGATCTCGGTTGAAATCGAAGCCCCAATTTTGCCTTAACTATTAGAGCCAAGGAAGAATTTCGAAACACATTTCAGCAAATTGTTTTTGAATCTATGCATACAAAAATGCTCGCAAAGAAAATCTGAACTAGGCTAGTCTCGATAATGAACCCTTCCTTACTTGACAATAGACACAGAAAATGAACGACCTCTGTCCAAAAAATTTTGTTCTAAGAAAATTTTTAAATTGCAACTTTATGAATGTTATATCTATATAAAGTAGAAGTGATTGATGTCAAAAGTAACAGGTGTCAAAACACAGTAAGTATCTGATAAGGTAAGATACTGCATGTTGTAGCATTGGATTCAAAAAGTTTTTGGTCACCTATGAAAACAGTTGCGAGATAAATACAGTCTGGAATGGAGAAAGATGTATCAAAATTATCAAAAAAATTTATTTTGGAAATACAGGTATTTTTGGAATAGCTTCTTGATTCACTGTTGGTGGCCTGAGATTTCCGAAGAAAACAATCATATTTTATAAACAAGGGTTTTAAGACGATATTTCTTCTGTTTTTAATCAGTAACGTACAGGTTATTGGGCACAGCGACTGGATAGGAACAACTACGTTTACTTTGTTTATTTAAGTATGAACAAAAGACCTAAGTTGCATACTACTCATTACCTTCTGTGATGTCATTGTGCAGGATCTGACATAAAGTACGTAATATTACTGAATTGGACAGCCGATTCGTTTATCTATAAGAAGCTTAATAAATAAGCTAATTTAGAAAAACACTAGATCTTTAGAATTAAGATCTTAAGAACTAAAAGTAATGTTAAGAGAAGATATTTCAAAATAAAGTTGCTTTATAGTTCACAAATTCGAAAATATTATAAAGGGGCGTTTCTTCCCGTCAGTTCTATGAATATGATGTTGTGAGTAATATGATGAGACAGCTGTTTTTACGTGATAGAGGAAACGAAACGTCAGCAACAATACGATAGTGATGATAGGAGTTGAGATTGCGCTAATGTCGTTGTAGGAGCTGGACCATCACGTGGTGACGTAGATGCTCTGTCATGTCCTTAAACGACGAGAAAACCTGAAAACTTAATGTTGTTGTTAGATTGGCCCAAATAACCCTTTGTAGAACCGCACTACCACTTGTGCGGATTGTAATAGTGGAAATCGTTGGAAAACGGTAGTGAGACACGACAGTAACAATGGCAGATGGGATCTTGGTGGCCTGTTAATTTCCTCATGAACATCGTCGGTGGGGTTGTGTGGCAATTTTCTCAGCACAGATTGTACATCAAGTGGAACAGGGAATTATGGCCTGTAGTCGAACTTAATCCTAAAAGCCTTTCAGGCGCCTGTTGGACAATTTTACAATTAACGCTACATGTGCAGACCTTGCTAAAAAATTATGAATAATTTTTATATTTTATTAGTAGATCGTCATACGAGGGTGGTCTGAAAAGTTTCCGACCTCAACGTGAAGATGGCAGCACTCGTAAATAAAAGCTACTGACTTTCGTTGTTCATCTGTTGACAATTACTCACCAAAGTTTCAGCCATTTTGGACGCGCAGTTTTTATGTAACAGTCGTTTGAGTGAGTTGATGTGAGTTTTTTTGTAAAAATGGACAAAATAGAGTATCGAGCTGTCATTAAATATTTGTTTTTGAAAGGCAATACGCCTTTGCAAATAAAAGATAAGTTGGATTCTGTGTATGGGGACTCTGCACCATCATTTACCACAGTGGAATTTTGGGCTGCTGAATTTAAACGTAAGAGCTTGGGAGACGATGAACGTTCGGGACGTCCAAAAACTGCAACTACCGACGAAAACATCGCCAAAGTTCACCAAATGGTGCTAGACGACCGCCGAATTAAAGTGAGAGAGATAGCAGAGGTTATGAACATGTCAAAAGAACGTGTTTGTCACATATTAAATCAACATTTAGGCATGAGAAAGCTTTCCGCGCGTTGGGTGCCGCGTTTGCTCACGTTAGACCAAAAACGTGTTCGAATGAATATTTCCAACGCTCTTTTGGCGCAGTTTAGGCGAAATAAATCCGAGTTTTGGCGCCGATTAATTACTGTAGATGAAACTTGAATACACCATTATACTCCCGAAACAAAAATACAGTCCAAACAGTGGACTGCAAAGGGGGAACCGGCTCCAAAGAAAGCAAAAACTGTTTTTTCGGCTGGGAAAGTGATGGCGACTGTTTTTTGGGATAGTCGTGGAGTTATTTTAATCGATTATCTTCAAAAAGGAAAAACCATTACAGGAGCATACTATGCATCATTACTTGACAAGCTGAAGGCAGAACTTGCGAAAAAACGGCCACATTTGCAGAAAAAGAAAATCCTGTTTCACCAAGACAACGCACCGTCTCACACCTCAGCGGTTGCCATGGCGAAAATCCACGAATTACGGTTTGAACTGCTTGACCATCCGCCTTACTCACCAGATCTAGCCCCAAGCGACTTCTTTTTGTTCCCTCATCTAAAAATTGCGCTCGGAGGACAAACATTTTCGTGAAATGAAGAGGCAATCACCTTCGTGAACAATTATTTTGCAGAGAAAAATGCCGAGTACTATTTGAACGGGTTACAGAGATGGGAGCATCGCTGGGAGAAGTGTGTAGAGTTACAAGGAGACTATGTTGAAAAATAAAAAAAAATTTTCAGAAAAAATGTCTTGTATCTTTGTTATGTCGGAAACTTTTCAGACCACCCTCGTATATACATTTGTAGAATTCAAGCTTTAGTAGCAACTTCTTTGTTTTAACTAAACTTGCAAAGCTAATTGTAATATTTTGAAACGAGCTACAAGGCAGGGACGGCAGGACCATTAGGAAAGAATAAAGGACGAAAACACGAAAGTACTACTGCCTTCATACTTCTGCACACCACACTGAACTATTTTTTCTGAACGATGCTCAACTCTTTATATATTATTTTGCAACTAGCACAGCAAGTGCACTCTACCTATCACAGAATTAGCCAATAGAGAAATGTAGTTAATTCCATATTACGGCAGTAAGAAGGGATAAAGAAAAGATTATGGCAGTAAGAAGGGATAAAGAAAAGATTATTGCCCTAGTGACTAGAATTTTTGAGTAGGTACCAAAATTGACTGCATACTGTTTGAGCGTATCACTTATGTTAGGATGACAATAATAGAATTGCGGCACTCGAAAGCTATCTAGGGACTCTAGAATTTCCTTAGAATGATTTCGCAGCATTTTTCGTAAAAGTTTGAGTTCTTTAAAAGCAATATCAAGCAAAAAGCTAAGATATAATACATTACAAATTGTTATACCTTAATTAAAATAATTGCTTTTAAATAAAATATATGTACGCTAGATTAAAGTCTAAATTAGGCAGTTATTAGTTTTGAAACGTTTTATTTAAAAATAGATTAATTACCTCTTTATTTAATTTTCGAAAAGTTTCTTGCCCTTTCCGTTTTTTATGCTTGTAGCAATAACTTTAAATTAGATGTATTAATTTGCTGGAACGGTATACTAACAACTAGCGTTTCACCTTTGCACATAGCAAATTAATTTTAACAATTCTCTAAAAAAAGTAATATTATACCAGCCTCTGCATCAGGCCGTTCTACAATATTGACGTGATGAACTTATTTCTTTGGGGAACAAAAAAAATGGAGATGTAGTCACCTGCTGGGTATGTTGATGAAAGAACCGAAATATTGAATGCATGTAGATATGGAAATTTTACAAGAACGACGTTACATAATATCTCATTTTCTGTATAACTTTAATTTAAAATTACGTAAAATTTGTGAAATTCTTATATATCTATTGAAAAACATCCAAATTTTGACCTGACACTTGGTATATTCAATAAAAGTACACTAATAATAATAATAACAATATTCTTTCACTCTACCAAGTAGTCATACATAAAAATCAAATAACGTTATACACAATAAAATGATATTTCCTTATAACGAAAATGAAATAATTTTTTTTCGAATTGAAATCTCTTATTAATCTGCTACACCCATTACTTACTTAGCTTTAGTAAATAAAAAATATGTGGGTATCTATTCAGATCTACTATATAAATAAAAAGAAATATAACAACGCAATAAAAGGCGAGACCGATTACTAACAACTCGGATGGTGTGTGTAGGTATGCACAAGTACAAGTAATCATATTTCAGTTGTGATATAGGTATACATATAAATGCAATTCATATCCACAACAATCGAGAAAGTAAATACAACCAACAATAGGATTCATTTTTCAAGTGCTTGTATAGAGCGGTTGCTATTTTAAAACAACGGGAATTCTCGGACATGAATCAAACCTTTCAATATGCTAATGTGCGTTGGGCCGGCACATCCATCACCGCGACACTGACATGACAAATCACCCGCCAGACCCGCCAGCCTGGCCGGGCCCCTCACGAATTCAAATTGGTCTTGTACACGAATCCAACCACTTCGAGCCGACAGAACTGCTGAACCAGCATATATAGGAAGTATTCCATAGCTATCATATATGTGCCATCGTGAAAAATTAATCTAATGTAAACAAGGTAATTTTAAGCGAAAAGGAATTAACAACTACCAGCTACAAATTTGCTCGCACGTCGCAAAACCACACACTGTACAGTGTACATACTATAAAATTATTGAGAATTTAATTTTCCAATTAGCGTTTTGCTTGTATATAAACAGAAGCTACTGAATAACTGAATACTTCCTTCCTGCTTGTTACCGTAATTAATGTAGCAACAAGTACTACATAAACTTTAAAGGCTTCAGTAATCACATGCATCATGCATGGTATGAGTTTTACTTTATGTTATCTAGGTTCCATCGAAGCTCCGTAGGTACTTGGAGCAGTAAATCATTATTTAAAGGCGAATTCGATTTACATAACTAATGAACCTGCCTTTCCAGTTACCCAAACTCTCCAGAAACCAACAAATGTTCTAAAACAATGCATAAATATAAAGAGATTATCTGGACAATTGCATATCTTTAAGAGGTCGTTGATATTTGACACCTGTTATTGGTAACGAGATGGTAAATAACGATTACATTTTTAATCATTTTTATTTTAACAAAATGTGAAACTAATTGCTTGCAAGCAACTGTAAGTGCATTTTCGATTGGTCAATGTTTTTTTTTCCGAGACAAGAAGTAAAGCTAAAGAGAAAATAATTTTTAAGTAAAAACTGAATAAGCAGTTAGGACCCAGTAATTTAAGAACACAAGAAAATTTTTGCAGGTAATACAAACATCGTTATTTCATTTCCTCTTTCATCCGAAACAGGCAAATGCCATTTGTAAAGGCGCATTTTAGTGGATGAGGAGTAAGACATAATAATCAACTCACCCAACATCAAATTCTTAAAGCTAATTTAGATAATGTTTTAGTCTTATACACTAATTCTTTAATTGTAATTGCCATTTTCCTTTGTATATTATTCATTGTAAATAAGACAAATTCCATCATTACTAATAATAACGTTATAACTAGAATGCGGAAAAATAAGCAAAATGCCCACTGTATATTTCAATATCACTCTTCAGAATTATTTAAATTGCAGATTTTATTGTTTTCTAGAGCTGTTTAAGATATAACAAGTAATAAAGCGGGTAATTCAAATGTTTTGAAAGAATATAATAAAAGAGACAGTGAGAATTTTGCACTATTTTGCTTATTTTTCCGCTCTCTAGTTATAACTGTCGCTAATTTAGATATTAAAGTTCAAAACATCGTAGTCGGGATATATTTTGTACTTAATAGCGTTATTATAGCCACGCCCTTGTTACTTAAAATCTCACTTTTAAGTAAGTTGATTCTGAATTTAAAAAATAAAAGTCTGTGTAATAGTTGGAATTTAAATATTATCCACACATTATTGATCTTACAATTGCAATACTGTCATTCAAAACAATTTATTCGTCACAGAATAGAACGAACTTTTGATGTTAAACCATCACTACCCAAAGTTTACGTTTACACGCAGATGAACCGCACTTAAATTATCTCGATTTATATGTATGTAAGCAAAGGCATGTAACATTTTCGAATACAACTGCAATATTTTAATTAAACTGCATGTTTAGTAAAACTTTTATCGAAGTTAATATGTAAACTCTTATGGTTAAAAACGTAAAGATGCGCTGCTAACCATTCTGAGAAATAAAAACTGCCAGCAGACTAGCTCTAAAGTTGGAAACGGGCGGGTTCAAATAATTTTTGTGAAACCATGCGCGGGATAATCAAAGAAGAATTTAGGTAGAAAATAACTTTGGTTGAATTTGCTTAGATCAATAAGCCTTTACCTGTAATAAACCAGAGTTTTGACCATAAAGAATTATTATATTTCTGAATATTCTCTTTGATGGATATCTTTTGGCTCTAATTTAGACGAATATGCGTCGATGAATTTTAAAGTACTAATAAAAGAGAAGAAAAGCTTAAGTTAGCGGTGATCAAACTCCGTTGTGTAGATGGTCTTGATTTACCTAATAATACCTAATGGTTTCGCTAACACAGGGATCGTGTATTTAAAACAAACACAATAAAGATTAAATAAAAAGGAGGCACCCAAAATGACACAAATAATATGAATGTATAATGTGCACTCGACTTGGAATATAAATAATAATTCAATTTAAATTGGTTGTACAACTGCGTATAATTCTATGGTCCACAATAACTAGAAAATTAAAATTTAATGGTTATCCCTTTATCAGTTCCTCCGAGGCGATATAAAAAAATATTTAATTCAGCTGCATTTATAATGCGTCATGAGCAAAACTATTTTATATAAGGGGTAGCTGTACACTAGGGTGACAATAGTTTTTCGACTTTTTTTTCTTTTAAAGCTCACACGAAAAAATGTTAATTTGATGCATTTGAAGAGTTCTCTCCAAGTATCAACTCGTTTAAAAAATTTTTAAAGGTCGCTCAAAAATTTTAAAAGTTTCAAAAAACAAAAGAAATCAATTTTTCTTTTTTTAGTTCTTCAGTTTCTCATTAATTCAATCTTTCCTATGTAGGTTGTAGTGAAACATACTAAAATTTGAAGTCAAAATATTAATATTTAAAGGTGGCTCAATAATTTTATAAATAAATTTTAAAGAACTTTTAATGGTTTTGAGCGACCTCTATATATATTAATATTAATTGTAACTATTTGTCTTTTATCATAGTTTTCAATTTCAATAATGCTCTTGATTAAAATTATTTAATTGCACTATAAAATAGTAGTTATAGCGAAATCAACTCTTAATATTAATATCTAAAGGTCGCTCAAAACCATTAAAAGTTTATAGAAATTTATTTTTAAAATTATTGAGCGACCTCTAAATATTAATATTTTGACTTGAAATTTTAGTATGTTTCTTTACAGCCTACATAGAAAAGATTGAATTAGTGAGAAAGTGAAGAACTAAAAAAAGAAAAATTGATTTCTTGTTTTTTGAAACTTTTAAAATTCTTGAGCGACCTCTCAAAAATTTTTAAACGAGTTGATATTTGGAGAGAACTCTTCAAATGCATCAAATTAACATTTTTTTCGTGTGAGCTTTAAAAGAAAAATACAGTCGGAAAAATATTGTCACCCTACTGTACACGTACGTATTTTTCTACTTCGGTACTTAAAGAGCCTTATTAACGTATCGTTTTCAACTGTTTTTGATCTTTTAATGGGGCTTCTTAACACACTGATTTGTTGGTTGGTACTACTGTACTCTTTTTGCACGGCAGTTATTATAACCTTAAACATAATGATTTATGTCAATGTGAGTTACGGAGTCTTCCACAATTACACAATGCATTCAAAAATCCCTAAATATGTCCATATCTTTCTTGGTCTTTCCCTTGTTTTTCTCCCTTGTACTTTTGTTTCATATAATATTTTTTTGAGTTTATCTTCTTTGATGCGACTAACATGTCCATACCATCTTAATTAATTTCCAATTTTTTCTTGTATCGGCTCAATTTTTAGCTGTTGTCTAAATACCTCATTTCGTATTTTATCCTTTCTTGTTTTATCTTGTATGTTTCTTAGGAACCTCATTTCTACAGTGTTTATCCTTGATTTGTGTTTTTCTGTCACTGTCCATGATTCACTACCATACAACACTGGTCTAACTATTTTCTTCACAACTTCTGTTTTTATTTCCTTTTCGACCTCTCGTTTTCCTAAAAAATTTGAATTCATCTCATAGAATATTTTTCCGGCTTTCCTAATTTCTTCATTTATTTCTTTATCTATTTTTCCATTTTCTTCTACAATTGTTCCCAAATATTTATAGCTATCGACTTGTTCTATTTTTTGTTCATTTAACTGTATATTATGTTTTTTACTCTGTTTTGATAGTATCCTACTTTTAATTTTGATTACATTTATCGTCATGTTAATCTTTTTTAATTCCTCATTAAGAGTATTTAGGTTAAACTGTAAGTTTTTTTCTGAATTTGCCAGCATTATTATATCGTCCGGAGACATGAGTTCTGATAAGCCTATCTCCTTCATCTTCCAAAATCCTAGCTTAAATTTTTTTATCTTTTCTTTCGCTTTCTTTATAGCACCATCTATTACTATTGCGAACAGCAGCGGGCTGAGGACGCATCCTTGCTTAACTCCTAATTCGGTTTTGAATCCCGTTGGCGTTATTTCTTCATTATTAGTTCTTACATAATTTATATTATTTCTATACATTTCTTTTATTACTTTTACAGTTTCCTTATCTATACCTCATTGTTTTGAGATGTTCCAGATATCTTCTCTTTTTATTTTATCAAATGCCTTTTCGAAGTCTATATAGCATACATGCACCTCCCTACTTTTTTCTATAATTTTTTTTACTAAGTTGTTTTACTATGAGTATTAGATCTTGAGTACTTCTTTCTTTTCTGAATCCATATTGTGTTTCTTCTAATTTTTTATCTAATTTGTCTCTTTTCTCTATTATTTTTGTTAATATTTTACTTAGTATTTTTCCTGTTTTCCAGTCCATAGGGATAATTTTAGATCTAATTGCCATATTCATAATTTGTCATTGTTCTTCGATTCCTTGTTATCGCAGATATTCTATCATTTCTGATGGTAATTCGCCCCTTCCAGGGACTTTACCCAACTTTAATTTGCCTATTGCTTCTATTATCTCTTCTTCCGTTATTGATGTGATCTCTTGTGTATTTACAAATTCTTCTTCTTCTGTATGTATTTCTTCTGCTTTGGTCAGTTCTTAAAAGTGTTGTTTCCATCGATCCATGATCTTATCTTCTTTAGTAATAACATTCCCTCCTTTATCTTTTATGTTTAGCATTGTGTATTCTTTCTTTGCTCTTAATTGTTTTAAAGTTCCATAAAATAATTTCTGTTTCTTTAACGTCATCGTTCATTTCTTCGCAAAATTGTTTCCATGATTCATTTTTACCTTCTTTAACTTCTTGCTTCTCTTTTTTGTTTGTATAAGTATGTCATAGTCTTCAAGTTTTTTCGTGCTCAGATATTTTGATCACATTTTCTTTTTCTCTCTTGTCATGTTCTTTATCTTGTTATTCCACCATCGTGTTCTCTTCATATTTCCATTTGGTATTTTAAATGTTCCACAGCTCTCTTTTGCGGCTTATAATACAATTCTTCTAAATATTTTCCATTTATTTTCCACCCTTAATGTTTTTGCAGTTTCTTGAAGCTTTTTAGTTATTAATTCTTGATGTTTTCTTTTGGTATTATCTTCTTTGGGTTTATAACTTTTTATTTTTTTTATTTGTATCCTTCTTTTATCTTGACTTTTACTTAGTAATTTTATTCTTAACGGATAGTGGTCACTTCCTATTTCTGCTTGCCTGAGGACCCTAACGTCTTGTACATATTTAATGTTTTGATTGCTTATTAGAAAATAATTAATTATTGACTTTTCATTTCTGTTATTCATAACTCGTGTAAGCTTGTGGATATCTTAATGTCGGATTTTGTATTAGTTACAATTAAATCGTTTTCTAGACACATTCCGATAATTCGTTCTCCATTATTGTTCTTTATCTCTTCTCCCTCTTTTCCTAATATGCTCTCTTTATTATTATTCCCTACGCTTCCGTTAAGGTCTCCCAAAATCAAAAGGTTTCCTTCTGCCTGATCTATTTCATGCTGTAATTCCATGAAATATTTATCTTTTTCTTCCTTTCTGGCATCTTCATTTTTTCTGTATGTTATTATTAATGTCCATAACTCTTCATCCCTCAACTTCATTTTTACACTTAAAATTCTTTCATTTACATAGTCTTCTTTTACTACATCTATAAGCTTATTAGGTGCTATTATTAACCCTACCCCTTCTTTTGCTCCTTTCTTTTCTTCTACCTCTAACCACATTAATCAGAATCCTTTGTGTATCTATTTTATACCTTCTCCTTTCTGTTTAGTTTCTGCAACTTCTAGTATTTCGATCTCTTGTTTTATCATTTCTTCAACTACCTTTTCTTCTTTATCCTATTTCATCATGTTTCATTTTATCTTCTTTTTTTGTTTTTCCAATATTGTCTCTTCTTTTTACAGTAAGTTTACCATTAATTACTTTCCTCTTTTTATGTTCGCTCCTTTTATTTCCATTTCCTTTTATGTCCTTTTTGTTGCCGTGGTCGTCTTCATTATTTCTCCTTTCTCCACCTTTGTTGGTTTTTTGTATTGGGTGTTAAGGTGTTTGCTTTATGCCCCATCAATTGTTCGGTCTCCTTTTCCCATCTGTATTCGTGATCATCAATTATTATTTTTCGGTATCCGAACCTCACTTTTTTCTCTTTTTTCCTTTCCTCTTCTACTATCTCTTTTAATTTTATTCTGGGTAATTTGTTCCTCTTTTGTCAATTCATTATTTATATAAAAACGTATTCTCTCTTTGTATTCTTTTAATTTGCTCTTCGGATATTTAATTACCAAAATAAATGCCAAAATTTGATATTTGAAAATACATTATTTAATTTTGTAATCGAATTTTACTTTCGAAATGGCATTTGCATAAATGGTGAATGGACCTACCACACATGAGCATATACAGATGCGTTGCATTTTTGGAGACCGATTTCTTTAATATAGTAGGAAATTGTGTCAAGTTGTGGAAAACGGAAAGCGTGCATTGTAAGGATTGTATTGACAGACCAACTGTTCGTATCGCTAAACATTTAAGAACATCAGGGTACGCATTTATAAAACTCCAAACACTTGCAGAACATAGGGAGAAAAAATGTTGACCTATTTTCATATAAAATATTTTTATAGACACATCTTATATTGTAGGTGGTTTACGAACACATAGTAAATAACAACGATATTTTTGAATCTGACTTTTTTTCAGACGAGGTCTGGTTTCACTTGTCAGGGTAATTTACAAACTATGAGATTGTTGAATTGAGAAAATCCGCATATATTTCGAGAAAGTCCACTGCATCCGTTAAAAATTTGAGTATGGATTGCTGTATCTCGTAGACGTTTAATTTACGTAATATTGTCAAATGCAGATGTGGCTTGGTAGGAATGTTCATCCTACCGATGGGGCAAGACTGATTTTTGGAGATCGAGTCCTATTGCTACAAACGATGAGATTTTACTCAAGATCATCTTCTGTAACTGTAAAGGGTTGTTTTATAGAGGTTGCGGTTGTCGCAAACATGGGGCCTAACATTTATTATTTATTACTAGGGCATAGCAAATCCAGGCTCTACATTAGATCGAACTATTATAATAGTCATTTTCAGGTTTAAAGTGTTCAACCGCGATAACTTATCGCACTGGAAATTTCTGAACCACTGTACTTATTGCCGTAAATTGAAACAAGACACAGATATAGAAGAATTTTAAGGTAATCTTATTCTCAACACTGCTACTGCAAGAGTATTGGTTATGACAAACTCGTAGTATGTGGTAAACTATACTGTGATCATTCACTTCATGCTCTGTTCGCTGTATTGGATATTTTTCTCAAATTAAGAAAAAAGTGCGACAATGTCTATACTACTTACTGCTGAGAAAGAATGGAAGATGAAACTAATATCAAGTTTCATTTAAAAAATTCTGACTCATTACCTACATCAAAACAAGAGACACACGTTAATGATATTACATTTGTACTGATGATGCTAAGAAGGTGCAAAACACCCAACTTCTAAAAACAAGAAAATTAAATCGCTGAGAACTTTACAGCTGTACTCTACGAGGGTGGTCTGAAAAGTTTCCGACCTCAACATGAAGATGGCAGCACTCGTAAATAAAAGCTACTGAATATTTCCAACGCTCTTTTGGCGCAGTTTAGGCGAAATAAATCCGAGTTTTGGCGCCGATTAATTACTGTAGATGAAACTTGGATACACCATTATACGCCCGAAACAAAGATACACTCGAAACAGTGGACTGCAAAGGGGAACCGGCTCTAAAAGAAGCAAAAACTGTTTTTTCGGCTGGGAAAGTGATGGCGACTGTTTTTTGGGATAGTCATGGAGCTATTTTAATCGATTTTCTTCAAAAAGGAAAAACCATTACAGGAGCATATTATGCATCATTACTTGACAAGCTGAAGGCAGAACTTGCGAAAAAACGGCCACATTTGCAGAAAAAGAAAATCCTGTTTCACCAAGACAACGCACCGTCTCACACCTCAGCGGTTGCCATGGCGAAAATCCACGAATTACGGTTTGAACTGCTTGACCATCCGCCTTACTCACCAGATCTAGCCCCAAGCGACTTCTTTTTGTTCCCTCATCTAAAAATTGCGCTCGGAGGACAAAGATTTTCGTCAAATGAAGAGGCAATCACCTTCGTGAACAATTATTTTGCAGAGAAAAATGCCGAGTACTATTTGGACGGGTTACAGAGATGGGAGCATCGCTGGAAGAAGTGTGTAGGGTTACAAGGAGACTATGTTAAAAAATAAAAAAAAATTTCAGAATTTCTTTGTTAGGTCGGAAACTTTTCAGACCACCCTCTTATATGTCTTACAGTACATATATCTTAAAAACAATGCAGTTCTGCAATATGTTTATTACGATTTATTATCTTGTTTTTGATCAAAGGATCTATTTGTAAAGTATTACCTGCATATTACTTCATACGCTGTATAATTAAAGATATACAAAATTAATAAAAACTTATTGTAAGCAGTGCAAATGCAATTCTATAGCTACTGGGGAAGCTTTGAAATATCCATTTTCATTACTTTGTTTTGCACGTTTTATTGATATTTAACTATCATTGAATCTTTCTAAACTAAACTATATCTTGTTATTATGTTTGTTTTTTTTTGTTATATCATAACTAATAAGATAACAAATAATAAATCGTGCTGTGTCATACTTCGATTCAATAAAATTTTCATTTATTTTATAAAGTAATTTTAGTTTCTCTAACAAGTATCATTATCAGCAACTTTTATATATGTACCTGTACTTCGATCTCATTATTTGACATACGGTGTATGTCCCCAATAAGTGGAATTCAGTGATAAAACATCCATTAACTACTGGAAGTAACATTTTTCAAATTACAGTTTTTGTTAGAAATAAATGTGCTTTTATCATTGAATCTTTCCAAACTAAACTATATCTTGTTATTATATTTTATTTGTTATGTCATAACTAACAAGATAACAAACAATAAATTTTGCTGCGTCATACTTTAATTCGATAAAACTTCCATTTATTTTATCACACGACTAATTTTAGTTTCTCTAGCAAGCATCATTATCAGCAACTTTACGTGGGGTTTAAATACTGGAAGTAAGAGTTTCCAAATTACAGTTTTATTAGAGATAAGTGTGCAGGTTTGATCTACCTATACTACTTTCCTACTGGTTAATTAATTAAATTGTGAGTACAAAATCTAAGTAATCCTTTTGTTAGTTAACTATTTTGTGTAAGAAATAGACATGTAAAATTGATATTCCTCTTCTTGACTTTCACAATTGCAAGTCTAATAAAAACGATTGTGCTTCACATTTAAAAACTTATATAATACTCTATCAAACGTAAGCGGGTACATTTTAGGGTCTGTTTGTTATTATTTTATTAAACTGGTAGATTACTTTTTAACCTGCCTTTGTAGTTACACGAATTTTTGCATAAATAATGTTACAGTACAGTTTTTCAATAAAACCATTAGTCAATCCACTATACGAAATCTAATTTTATGTCATTTGAGCAAACTTGCTTTTTAAGCTCGTGGAAAATCAACTTCGCATAATTAATTTTGTGTATGTAATTAATCCTTTTCGTTAAGGGAACATTATTAATGCAAGAACTACACAGTTAACTAAAAAGTTTACATTATAACAAATGCGACGAATTCTAAGCCTCGCCGTACATATTTACTCTCGAAAAAAGTGATAATATTTTTAAATCAATGAATAAAGTAATAATATAATATATGTAGTTAATTGACAGTGTTACAGATGGCACCAATTGTAGAACGTGTTTCTGAAAGCGGAGTTGTGAGCGAAGGTCCGCATTGGGACGTTGAAACCCAAAGTTTATACTACATAGACACTTTTGGGAAAAGCATTCATAAGTACACACCCTCCACCAATCAACACACAAAAACTATTATTGGTATTTGTGTTTTTTAATACGCCTAAACTTTCAAATTTGAAAACTTAAAATTGAAGATTTATTCGAGTAAAGTCTTATCGTATCGATTTCTAAGTTGCTTTGTTTTTATTAGGAAAACACGTTACCTTCATCATACCTGTTGAAGGTAAGCCTAATCAATTTGTAACTGCAATCGACCGTGAATTTCACTTAATTACGTGGGATGGAATCAGCGATACAGTTTCCAATCTACAAAAAATTGCCGAAGTTGACAATCAACCAGGACTAGAAGGTAATAGGATCAATGATGGAAAAGCTGATCCAACTGGGAGGCTATGGGCAGGTAAACTACACAAATATCTAACATAGTCATTGTGAAAAATCTTTTTACTCTTTTTAAAGGAACTACGTGTTTCGATATTGAGACTTGTGCTAATATCCCATATAAAGGTACATTGTACAGTATCGATAAAAACAGGCAAGTTAAAAGCCACGTTTCCAAAATTAGCATATCAAATGGTCTTGCTTGGAATGCAGATTTAAAAAAGTTTTATTACATTGATTCTGTAGAGAAGAGGGTAGATGAGTTTGATTTTGATGCGGAATCTGGAGCGATCAGTATGTACAATTAAGAAATACTTGCTGTTTACAGCATATCACAATACTGTTAAGGTTAAAACTTTTAGAAAATCGAAAACCTTTATTTACTTTGGAGAAACACAATATAAATGGAATTCCAGATGGTCAAGCAATCGATGCTGATGGAAATTTGTGGGTTGCTTTGTTCAACAGTTTTAGAGTTATTAAAATTGATACTCGTAACCCTGAAACACTACTAGACACTGTAGAACTTCCAGTTCCGCAGGCAAGTCAAACCTAATACTCAATCTGAAAATGTAAACTTCTTTTTAATTGCAGATTACTTCTGTAGCTTTTGGTGGAGCTAATCTGAATGAACTTTATGTTACCACTGCAAACATACCTAATCTAGCAGACGGTGTGCTTCCTCCCGAAAGTGGATGTGTTTATAGAATAACAGGACTCGGTGTAAAAGGCGTTCCAGGAGTTCGCGTTAAAATGTAAAATATTTTGTGGTCAGTGTTACAAGGAAGATAACTAAATCTGTTATTCAAAATCATTACAAGCCAAATGCTTATGAAATTAGATTACTGTTTTGAAATGTAGAACTACATAAGTTATCGTATTATTAATAAACTTTCTTATCTCTTGTAAAATTTCAATTTACTGATTCCCCAAACTAGACAATCGATTTAATTATCCATTTTTATAAAATGTACAATCCAAATAAATGTTTTTCACATTTCACTTTGGAGCAAAATTTTTGAAGATTTTATAGTTTGTTCCACTCTTCTAGGTATTTCATTTTGTATGGAATTCCATGTAGAATCATTCATTCTCATAGGAGTAGCGACAAGTGTGGTGGTGGTGGATCTTACCCCATGTCTTGAAGAGATTTCGCAGACCATATTTCCAAAAAAATATTCTTGATAGCATATTTTTCCTTTTTTGATCCTGTTTGCCTGCACTACTAAATAAATGTGATTATTCAAAGCTAGCTTTAGCGCATAGTCAGAATCACTTACTACTATGTTCAGAGTAACCGTAAAACCTAATTGTTCTTTAACTAACTATTATACGCAGTAACATTATTGCGAATTTCTCCGAAAATCGTGAATTTTATACTAAACTCCTATTTCTGTACTTCAGAGGCAAACTAAGTCCAAAATATTAATCTTTTAGGAGAGCTATTTCAAGAGATTATTCTGTCCAAGATATAAAGTAACTTAACAAAGGGCCAAATTCGTAACGAGCTATGATAGAAATAAGCGAAATCGGCAAAAGGAAGACAATTCATTTTTGAGTAACTTAACATGTTTAACCCAATTTTGCTAAATTGAATGTTCCTTCTTTAAATAAGTTCAAGTTCAATTCAAATTAAAATTCCAAAAATTAATGAAACATACTTATCCTTAAGATATTTTTGGTAAACGGTGACATTATCATCTTCTGCTTCTAGAATGACTGTGTATTCAATAAAAGCGACCGTATCAAAGTTGCCTTTTACCGACTTTCCTGTTTACCGTTCGGAAATTCTCTCACGAGCAAAAATAGTTTATACATGGCGTGCTTATAGACATATCTTCAATCTGAAAACGTTTATATGAGTTGAAACTAAGGTAATATTAAACTGTCAGATGTCAGACATTTTTCAGCAATATGGTCTCTTAATTTATGTTATGTCTATATAGGATTCTTGAAAATCCAGTTTCTCAAGAACGGGAAAACAAAATAGACTAGGATACGGTGACCTTGATAGGAATTTAGGATTCCATAGAATTACTAATAACTAATAAGCCGATCTCCAAAAAACAACAGCAAATAATTAATTATTTTGGAAATGATGTGAGCCGCGGTGCCATCCTCTTGGAATAAGCCCGTTGCAATTCTCCAACATATCCTTCAGAAGATATGGGACCCATCAAACGTCTACAAGATACAGCAATCCATACTCTAATTTTCAACGAAGACAACGGACTCCATAATCTCATCGTTTGGGAATTAACATACTCCGACAAGTGGAACCAGCCCTCATCGGAAAAAAATCAAGTTCAAAATATCGTTGTTATTTGCCATGTATTCGTTAAACCATCTACAATATAAAATACGTCTATTAAGATTTCCAGGCAGTAATTCATGACAAAACTGCATTTTATAAGTTAATAGGTCCAGATCCTTTTTAATTATTTTTCTGTAGGCAGAAAATTCAGAGTAATTGTTCGATATAGCTACCTCTAAGAAAACGACGTTTTGAGAGCACGTTTTTGGTATCAGCAGGTAGAGAATAACCCATAGAACACAATTAGGTGGCCGGAGGTAAAGAAAACTAATTCAGTCTTGATGAAACCGACGAAAAACAAACACGATTTTTAAGCACATCTTAGGTTATGTTGCACGATATAAACAATGAAGTTGGCAACCAATGCATGAACCGCGTACGGCTTACTTTCACTCGCAAAATGGCGGTTGTGTGTGCTGGCTGCGATCTTCGTTAATGAATTTTACCCCAAGCGAGGGTGTTGCTAGGTTAGAAAGAGTTAAGCATTAATTTTTTTAATGAATTCCACCCCAATCTTGTGCGGAGGCGTAGCGCGGATATGGCTAGGTTAGAAGGAGTTAAATGTTAATTTTTTTAAATTAATTTCACCCCAATCTTGCACGGGGAGGTAGGTTAGTAGTAGTTAAAAGTTCATTTTTTAATGAATTCACCCATGCTTGCGCGGGGTCAATGTTCTCCAGGTGATTTAGGGAAATTGGGTTATGGTACTGTCGGTTGGTACGCTGTCGTAGAGTAGCACGAACGGAGCCATGATATTATAGTATCATGGCTGTCGTTTTGCTAGTGAACTGAAATGGTCGACTTTCGAAGTTTTTTTAAAAAATTTTCTAAGTGTCCACAGGTGTCTTTTGATTCTCTGAATGGACATACTTGCATTGGTAAGGTTAAATTCCTTCTGTATAAGTTTAATTCTAGGGGTAGCTGTATCGAACTGTTACTTAATCACGCTTCCTGAAATGGTATTCTTAACGAAGAAGGTGTTTCATTTATGCGTGCCCGAAAAATCTCGATGTTTTCAACGGTACGAGCGGTTTGTCTACTGCTACTATTATCACGATGCGCAATTTCTTACCACATTAAAGAAAGCCGTCCCCAAAAATGCAACGCAGGGGAATTGGTCGCGAAATCTATTCATACATACCAGTGTCTTGTAGGTCCATTCACCAATTATGCGAACGCCATTTCAACTAACTTGGCTAACTTGAATTTGGACAGTGTTCATACCAAGGTTCATATCATGAATATCAAATCATGAACCGAGTTTGAATGAAAGGGAGATGCACAATTGACCCAAATGGAAAGGTAACGTGGACGTTGAATAAAAATGTGAACTTAAGAATATAACTCGATGTAACTCTTCTATGTAGTTGTTTTGATAGTGTGGTAGCTGATGTGATAACTGACATAAGCATAAGTTTATAATAATTCTGTTTTAAGTGTTTTTATTTTGCGTTCTTGATAACGTTTACATTTATTAATGTCAATTGTGGATCTCTATTTAAATGTTAATAAGGCAAACGTAAAAATTTTCCGTATTAACATGATATTTTCAATTTTAACACCAAATATCGTCCACTTTGTGACGATCGTCAGTTATTAACCTCAATCTTAAACTTAACACCTATTTTCACGTTGAATTAGTATACTCCGTTCACGATGTTTCTGGGTTGTAACAGTCCATGCTTTCATTTTATTAGGTTGGAAGTATTTTCTCTTTTTTTGAAAATTGTCGTACCTGTCGCTGCATTTGGCCCGTTGCACGATCAGAAATTTTGCATAAACGTTTAGTACCGATTAGTTTAGTTTTGTTAAAGAGAGATCAAGTTTTCCTTACATTTACAGAGTAACAAAAAGAAGACAACAGCGTGAGGTTAAACTATTATAAAATCATAACCTCAAAGTACGTTAAGCGTCAATATGAATTTACAAGCCGAGTTAATAGATAAACAGCCCGGTTTACAATATTCAAACTGTCATTTTTCCTGAACCATATACGACCCAGAAACATCATGAACGCTGTATACCAATAGCATTTCTCAACACATTACCAATTGTATAAATATAAAAAGTAGACCGTGATCGAAGCGCCTTAGTTTTTAATATCGTCAATTATAGACAAATATATTTATATTGAAAATAGGTACCTTATCTAAAATATTTTTGCTCATGCGGTATAACAAAATATTCTACAATCTTATCCAGTGGCCAATATATGAACCAATTCCGAATAAACCAATTTCAATTACAAGCACTTGTTCTTTTTGTTAAAACTTTCAAAGCATTCAACAGTACATAGAAGTAACTCTTTTTTAGTCAGTCGATTCTTCTTAAACTACATATTTCAACATGTGCTACAAAAAAAGTAGCCTAATGGCGTAGAATCTGGAGGTAGTCCATGCGTTTTGAATCCTTAAGGAATGGTGCAAGATCATCAGATCTTGCTCCATTCTATCATATTTTGTAGGGCGCGGGAGTATTGAAAGATATAGTTTAAGAAAAGAGACCAACTAAAACAGAAAATACAGGTTGCTTGTAACAATATAATTGCAGCGCGGATATTCTTAACCGCTAGACTTGGGTTTGAACATTTCTGTAATTTTGTTTTATTGATTTGTGTAAGGTAGCTTAGTTATAAACATCCATCCATATAAGGCATTTCTTCAAACTACCTATTTATCTAATGATTTTTTACAAAAACCCCACATACGTATATACAGGGTGGTCCAAGATTTCGCTCTAGTAAGATGATAGCTTTATGTTAGGAGATAGAAACAAATTTACAGCAAAGAGCGCAATTTATACCAAACATGTGGTTGATGAAAATGAATCTAAATGCAATAGGAAATCCAAAAATGAAGTAATATACAGGTTGTTCTATTTAAAGAAATACTGCCACAAACAAGTCGAACGCCCTGTATAGTACAGAATATTTTTATATTGTGGTTCCAGAGGCACTATGTCGCTCTCTGCTCTCAATTTGTTTCTATCTCCTAACATAAAGCTATCATCTTACTAGAACGGAATCTTGGACCACCCGTATATCACTATATTTAGAAAGTGATGAAAGCTAAGGTCGTTTATTTCAAGAAACGAGAACCTCACCAGCTTATTATTGAAACGATACAGTGTGGTTTTTAAAAGAAGTCAGTATAAGAAACAAGAAGTTGCTTTCCACAGTGGAACTAACAATTGTTATTAGTAATTTCTGTGATCTATACGCTGTTTCATACATAACAAAACAAATAGATTGGTATGAAAAGATCTTTAAAGATCGACAAAACCTATGATTGTTAAATATTAAAATTTTAAACAAGATAAATCTATAACTTTTTTGAGTTAGCTTTTGTAGTCATATTAAAAATAAATTAAGCATTTCTCGTGGATAAACAAATAAATTACTAAGTAAAGGTGCCAGTATATTACACAACAATATAATCTATCTGTTCATTTTCACAGTTATTTTATGCTAAATAAATTCACATGGCATGCAGTTGCTGGTTAGAGCATAATGATTATTATTTAGCATCGTTAAAATGATTCTAGAGAATAAAATAAGTTCTTATACGAAGACCCTATAAAAGTAATAATCATTTTAACTATTTTAATTACTCTTTGGTAGAGGTTATAACTAACACAGTATATCCTTTCTCTATTGCTTGCTTCATAACTTCTTTAAAAAACACTTTGGAAGTACCCGATTCTAACTTAAATTATATATAATTTAAATTTTTCTACTCTTCCTAAATGTGCCTATATTTTTAAGGCAGGCTATAAATCGTGTAATACCAATAGGAAATTAATACAGCATTCACAATAAGTAACTTCAGAAACTTTTAATTTTTCTACATAAATTGATGTAGTTGTCAAATTTCTGTATGCCTCACAACATTAAAATATTTCTTATAATGTATGGCACCGTAAAAACTTCCCACCAACAATACGAAAGAAATGGAAGTTACCTACAACAATAGATTATAAATTTAAGCAATAAAATTATAGAAATGTTTCCTAGACACACCTAGTTGACGTAATATGAAATATATTACAAATGAATCTCCAAAAGGCACTTAATAAAATTTTTAATGTAAACAGGTCTATTTTTACACTAATCAAACGTAATTTAGTGTGTGACATATCATTACAATTGTTTAAGATCATTCTTTGTGTACCTGCTCTTTATAGAGTTCAAAAGACCGGAGCCGGCAGTAATTTGAGAAGAGCTGTGTTTAGAAATATATAGATGTTAACAGACAGCGAGAAAATATATTAAATCTACTTTAAAGAATTTTTATTAAACTTGTACTTAGTATTTACTATTTATAACAGTTACTTACGAAAGCTTTTGTAGCTAATTTCAGAGAATAACGTTAACGTATTCTGTCAAATCAGTTTAGACTTTTTTTCTTTTTCTACCAAATTTTTTTTCTACTTTCTAGATTAAATCTTACCTCTGAATTAAAATCCTTTATTAACATTCGAATATTTTATAGGCTTGCACTTAAGAATAACACACACCCTCCGTAACGTATACGTAGAGAACAGATTGAAAAGTAGCGGAACAGTTGGTAATTAATGGAGAACGAAAGCCACAACAATAGAGCAGGACAAATGGACAGATCGTCACGCTGAGGATTTTCTAGGGTCGACGAAGTATTCACACTTTCAGTTCTTTGAACATTGACAGAACTTTATTTTACTGTTCCAGACTACGAATACTGAGAAACTGAAAAGAAAATGGAAGCGCATGGAATCAATCCAAATCGTACTTATCTAAGTTAAACTGGAATCTTCCAATACCTCCACAAGTTATCCAAGGTTTACCTAACGGTCACTTCATTAACAAAACGCGGATAGATTCTCAATGGAAGATTCAATTCCTTCTATTCAAGGTCATATTTTCCTGCTCACTTGTCGCCTGGCAATGTCTTCATCAACCAATCAGAGATAACCTCCAAACGGAGTCGACGGGAACAACAATAAAAAGGCAAGATCAAAGATGAGAAAACAGAAAAAATTATGGACGATCGGAATTGAAGTTACAATAGAAAACTTACCTCAGATGAAACAGTACATATTACTCAACGATATGGTAGCTTTCCCATTTTGGTGCCACACATCACAGCAAAACTGGTGAATTTAGCCTTAATTTACTGCAAAGTCTAACGGTAACTGCCCTCAACGACGCACATACGGGTATTTGTAATGAAAAGTTGGCCAAAATTAATTTTTGCTGTTAAATTACTTAAAATGCTTTCATCCACTAGAATATGATGTTTTAAAAAAATAAAACACATTTTTTTAATAATTAGACACAGTGCTTTTGTAAGGTAGTGCATTATTTCTTTAAAAATTCAAGAACGAACTTTTAGGGAAAGCGCTGGGACCCATTGATTTTTATTTTTAAATGCACATTTTTATACAAAAAATATTTATACACGGCGAGCATGTAGGAGATATGACGTCATCGATATTGTTTTAATGGCAACCCCTATAATTTTTTACAGAATTTAAAAAGCACATTTTTTACATACGGTAAGGTAATTATGGGTGTAGGTCACATGAGAAAATTTTGAAGAAAAACGATATCAAAATTTCACAATATCAAATTTGCTGGTAATGCAAAATTCAAAAGACAACTAAATTAAATGTTCAAATTGTGTACCATTGGCAACCTGACAGTAGCCAAGACGACGAATAATTCTCTTTGATAATTGTTAATAACTTCTGGAGATATATGACCAGTGAATTTAGAAGATTAAAGACAAGAATTGGTCAAGAAATACGACGAAGGGTTTGAGTGGTACTCGAATAAGCCTTACTATATATTTAGTTGCTCGTTTAGGAGATTTAGTCATGTCTTGCACAACTTTAGAAGCGTCTGTTCTTCCTTCAGCTCTTAACTTTATTTGAGCAGCATAAGTTAACTCCTCACTGCTGGTAATAGTGCAAAGATGTTCAGTCTTACGCCTTTTACTTCGTTCACTTCATTCCTTAAAACTCTTTTTCGGTTGTCCTAGTTCTTGTCGCCTCCACGGTATTTTAAAAGTGTCTCTTAGCCAACTCTCATTTTTTTCAAGATTAATGCTTTTATGTAAGGCGAAGAAACCCATCTACACTTAATTTCGGTTTTTAAACGAGACATCACATTCTTGAACTCTTTCTTGTTCTCAGAAGTATATTTTTCGCATTTTGCCAAAAAAAGTTTCCGCATATTGTAGTTTACCATTAATATCACTTTCATTAGATTCCTGCATTATATCAAAAAAAACGCTGCCGAGTCATTACTTTGACCTCTGAAGGCCCTAGAAGAAATAAAAAACCAACAAAATGATGCAGATCGAAATTGACAATTTTGGGGGTAGATTTGGATCAAGTTGGAACTAATTTTAATATTGAGTGATATTACAATGTCTGGTCTTTATTGTAAAACAAAAAACAACACCGGGAAATATCCGGAAGTGTAACAAAACCTATCAAACAGTTTGATGTCTCATGAAAAGAGTATAATCCTTTGCATTATCTTTTAGAACCATTATAAGATTTATAAATTAATTGCAACAACTATAATATATACTGAAATACACTATACATACCTGTATCAGAATCCTCCGTAATGCACAAATTTATAATGTTACGCACAAAAAGAAAATACTAATTTCAGAATATAGATATTGCGACACATAAACTCAAGTGTTTGGTTGCAACTAAATAAATAAACTGTCGACTTTGGGCTTATCTGACGGGTACTGCAAGTGCTATGAGGCGGTTTTGCTAGTGAAAATGTTCCTTAACACCTTAAGATTCATATGAGATATTTTTTTGCAGCAACAATGAATTTTACAATTTGACCTTTTGGCCAACTTTTGCATGTAAATACCCGTATGTGCGACGGTACAACTCTGCCATTTATTTTGTTATATGTAATATTAACTTTGTTAATAAATATTCGTTTCTCTCAGGAATTATGTTATCTAGGACTATGACATTTTTACATAACCAGAAAGAGAAGAAGATTCTCTGTTTAACAGAGAAACAAAAAACAGTTTCAGCACAATATCAAAATTTCACGCATTTGTGTCATTCAACTTGATTTAGGATGTTTTACTCTATCGTGAATACTAACAAAGATGAAGGCTTGACTCTGTTTTAACAAACACGCTGTATAAGCCTCAATTATTTGGCAATCGAGTGCTACAGATTATTCTAAAAAATACAAAACTTAGAGTTTTGGTTTTGGCCAAGTTTTTAAGAATCTGTTCCACATCTGTCTCCACTTTAGAAAACAATTACCTAGTTACCAAGAATTTACCCTACCAGTCAATCGGTGCTCTTTATTAACGGCCTATTTATAAGGAATGAAGTAAGTCATCTGATAGCAGAAAGAAACATTCAGTGAAGGAAGACGGTCATAAAGTTGAAAAACAGAAAAGACTAATCCTTATAGCAAACTTACCAGCGCAGTGTTTTAGAGTAAAGTATCCCGCAAAATCTATTGGATTTTTTAAATTCGCCAAAATATTTTGTCCGTTTTGATTTGAAATGACTTTATAGAGGAATGGTGATTGTTCTCACTCCTCAATGACTTTTATATTACTCAAATTAGAGTTTAAAATGATGTAAGTAGCTAACAAGCACAGATCTAAAATGTAAAATCAGTGTAACACGTACTTACATTTATGTAGATTGAATGTGTATCTTAATAATGCGTGTACATGGCATACGCAGTTTTTAAACATGTTAGATTCCATTATCTCGTTTCTGTATAAGTATAGAGTTGATATAGTCGATATTGCAAGGCCGTAAACAGGAGGGAGTTAAAGATTTAACCTCCTCCCGAACTCAGTTCATCTAATTTGGATTTGCTTACGATTTTCGTAAATCTACCTACTGCCACTACAAAAATTATTGTGGCTTAATCCTTCCGGAAAAAAAGAGTTCCGTCTACGACCTTGCTTGATAACTGCAACATTTAGGATTTTAAACTAAATAAAAGAATATAGTCATTATTAGTTCTTTCAGATTTCAGAATCAAGAAACGTGTCCGTCAAAAAAAAATAAATTCATAAAATAAAAACAGTCTGTTAAATCGATAAATAATACATAATAGAATTGTATGTAAATTCATTTATCTGCGACATTGCAAGCATATGTAAAAGGAAAATCACGACGAATTTGCTTTTATTCTCACTTTCTCATTAGATTTTAAATAGGCAACGAAAACATGTAAACTAAATCTTAGTTGTATCAGTAGACAATGTCGATTATTGTGTAATCAAATCTTTCATCTTTTAACGTTTTCAGTTTACTACTAATTCATTTTTTTAACAACAAGTAGGTAACTACATTAGAATAAAATATGAAACTGCATAGTGGCTAGAATCTTGCACGCGTCCCATTTTCAATTTAAATCAGTAGGAAGTTTATTGACGTAGGCCTTTTATAACACCGGGCCGACTTGGCGGCCGACCCATCCTCGTACGAGGATGACTTGACCTCTCGGTCGACTTGCCTCTGTTCTCATACAGTGGAGAAACAACAAGCGAGATTTTGGATTTTTTAATTTTTTTTCAAGACGCAGTCTTTTGTAAATAATTCATTTGATATGTGAAAAGACTTTTTTAAGTGAGAATACATTTTGGAAGAAAAACAACGACGATCGACGGCACCTAACTCTTTAACATTATCAACCATTTTGTAGCATTGAAAATTTCATCTGTGCGAGGTTAGGATTCGCTTGGCATAAACAAATGACTGTCAATGTTACAGAAGCAAGCCCATCACAGTTTGTGGTTTGTCTTGTTTGTCCCAAGTTCAGCTTTCTAGAAATATTAATTTTTTGATTATTATTTAATTTTCTCTACCGATTTCGTTCATAGAACGAAGGAAGTACTTTTATTAACTTATCCAATACATACCTTAAGCCATGGATCTCCAAAACATAGAAATATTAAATATCCCGCAAAAAGAAAAAAATGGGAGGAAACTAAACTTTCCAGAATTTCCTTGCGAGGTTTGTTCGACCACGTTCTCGAATCTCGTAGCGATCGGTGAATGTTTGACTTTTGTTGCAATTCAAGATTTATGGAATTTGAACAGGTTCCTCTTTTGTTTTCACCAAAATTCTATTGCAAGAATAAATCTCTCAGTAGTCACTATTTACAAATTCGCAAATACAGCTCTTTTTTCTTTCTATGTTGTCAAACAAGAAAATACCTTGGCTGTTTTTACATTAGTATCATTTTGATATCTTCCGAAATCCATTTGGGAATTCAACTTAGAATATCGGCATGAATACAATATGTATGGTAAGCTCTAATCACTAATCCTGATTCTTTAACGAAGGTCCTAAAGCAACAGGAACTTCTCTTTTTTGTCGTAAGATGATGTTTCCATTCCCAATGATGTTATAAAGTATATGGATCAGAAAGGAGACTAACTTATAGTTATTTACCTATTAAGGCCTGAAAGAGAAAGTTTACGCCCGCGGATGAATTGATGCCCGACGCGTTAATTCGTCCAAGGCACGGTGTAAACTGTCTTTCGGCCTGAGGTACGTACAACATTTTATGAACAACTGATTCTACAACTTTTGAAATTCTTTTTTAAGAATATACAGAAAAGCCTTATTACTAGAATATTATTAGGTGGCATGTAGCGTAAACTTTATGTTTCGGCCTTCTAAATAAAGATCGCTTATTATCATTAATGGGCTTTTTGCCAGTTTGACGCCCGACGAGCGTAAAGCATTTACCACACAGTTGCACCTAAATAACTATTATAAATATTTCTTACAAAAAATCCCTAGATATCTTCCATTGGATTTAAATCAAGCTTTTAGGGGTCTACTGGTAAATTTGAATGTTGTTATTAATAAATCATTTGTAAAACAATATTAGCTGTATCAACCAAACAGTAATCGTACTGATACATGAAATTATTGTCTGGAAGCATCACATTTTCCAGAATTCATTGGTACGCATCGGCAATATTGGTCTGTAGGATTTTAGTGTACACTTAAACTATAAATACTAAAGGTAAACACACTCTTCACAAACCAGGAACGCCTTGGTCTACAAACTCTAATTTTTTTGTTGCATGTGAATTGAAAGCACATTTCGTTAAAACACTTCTCGGTTCCAATAATTAATTCATTTAACATAAACAAAATTCTTGCTTGCTTGCTTTTGTTGCATTACTTGCTTTTGGCAATTCTAATCTAACCTTTCTTCTTAAAGCTTCTTCTTTTCCTACCTTTTTGTTTAACTTTGAATGCAGTTTCTATTTGTGTTTACGTTAATAGTAATTCTTATTTCTGATCACTTATTATATTTTGGCACTAATAAGCGCTTTTCTTAATTTTCTTGATTGTTTTGGTATTGCCCCATGTTATTTCGTAAAAATCTATAATTTGGATATAAATTAAAACTATTTATCTGCTAAACAAAATGTTTACTTTTCTCTAGCGAATATTTCCTAGAATCTGTCCCACTTTTTTCTGCACATGTCTGTACAATTCATTTTCAA
Organism: Ignelater luminosus; assembly: GCA_011009095.1. Lineage (NCBI taxonomy): Eukaryota > Metazoa > Arthropoda > Insecta > Coleoptera > Elateridae > Ignelater > Ignelater luminosus. The sequence continues at coordinate 15,524 of VTPC01090881.1, read as the reverse complement.
TATTAATTTCAGATCTAAGTCGTCGGAATTGCAGGAATATCAAAAGGTTTTTGCTCATTTGATTTATTTCAACCTAGTTATTAAAAGAATTATTAATGTAGCTCTTCAGCTAGGTTAGTCAATTTCCATCCCATATGGCATGACCCTACAAATTCATTATGTCTACTCCAACATCTGCTGGAGACCCACAAAAACTGTAGTCCATATGAGGGAAGGTCAAATAAATGGAGCTACTGTCCAGTAACAATCGACATTTATCCAAAACTATTTATATTATATTTGGGCCGTATAGTTCCCATTATAATACTTACAAAAAAATCGATGAAAAGTTAAATTAGAAGCTTTTTGAATGAATGCTAATTAATAGCAATTTTAAACTTCAAGCAAATTCTTTACCAATAATAGCAGGCAAAAAAATGATACGAGGTGTGTAAATAAACTAATGAGACTGGCAACGTAGCGTTCGATACGGCAACACTAGGGACTAACCTATCTGGAGGAAAGTTTGGTCAACATGTGATGCTCCGCCGGTATGAGTTTGAACTCCATACAGTCATGTGGTTGTCCGTAAGAATTTTTTTCGTAGACGGTTTTTTTTTCTATTGCGTTCTGAAAATGAGTGATAACAATTATGCTATCAGGTTTTGCTTCAGACTTAGTCACAGTGCGACAGAAGCTTTTGCAAAGCTTCAGCAGGCCTCTGGAGACCTTTGTCAACGACCCAAATTTTCAGGTGGTTAAGGCATCTTCAGAAGGAAGAGAACAGATGCAACTGCAACAACTAACGAAAATGTTATCAGAATCCAGGATCTTGTGTGTTCTGATCGTCGCTCGACACTCAGAATGATAGGGAAATAGTTGAATTTGACTCACACCACCGTTCATGAGGTTTTAATCGATGAATTGGGGATGAGGAAAATTGCAAAAACGATCCCGAAAAACCTTTTGCAGGAACAAAAAAACAACAGGAGGGACACGTGCCTTAACTTTTTGGAGTAGATTGAAAATGAGTCTCATTTTCTGGAACATGTCACTCGCCAGAGTCAGGAATGACACACTTCAAGCTCACCAAGGCCAAAAAAGCAAGACTGAGCAAGTCGAAAATCAAAACCATGCTGATTTGCTTTTTCGATAGTCAAGGAATCGTGCACAACGAGTTTGTGCATCAAGGCCAAACCATCAATTTTACCGAGAAGTTCTTGAAAGCCTTCAAAATAGGGTCAAGCGTGTGAGACCAAGCATCAAGAACAACTGGGTGCTGCATCACGACAAGGCGCCTTGTCACATTGCATTTTCAATTAATCAGTTTTTGACAACTAAAGACATCCTCAGTCCCCTTATTTCCCCGACTTGAATCCTTGTGACTTTTTTCTCTTCCCAAGATTGAAAAATCACCTCAAAGGACGTGGTTTTGGGACATTAGTAGACATTAAAACTGCCGTAACCGGCCAGCTGAAGGCAATTTCAGTATTGGAGTTCCAGCACTGCTATGAAGAATGGAAAAATCATCTCCATCGGTGTGTGGCTTCCCAAGACAATTACTTAGAAGGAGACAATGGGGAAATGTAATTTTAATTGAATAAGAAATTATAAAAAAATCAATGTCATTACTTTATTTACACACCTCGCAGGACTCATTCAGGTCCAAAATAGAAGCATCAAGTTTGTTACAGTATCTAGTGGGAATATTATATAAACTTCCAAAAGCTTACCTTTTGTATTATGAGGTCTTCATGATTTAAATAATGAAAACAGAAGGGCCTAGATGTAATTCGCAATTTGCATTTGTACACATTCATTTGCATATCACACTGGTATGTAACCTCTACAGCTAGAACCAAAAACCAGGACTAATTTTATGAAGTAAACAAAATCTCTTTTCACATAACTTGATATTTTATAATAAATAATTGAACGGCATTGATATTTTTTGTGCTATAATTCTATAGTAGGGTAGACTGGGCAAATTGAATCAGTTTATTTTCAATGCCAAAAAAATCATCAAAGATCAATTTTAATTTCATTCTATAGGTAATTTTCTTTATAGACTGTCTTGTTTTCTTTTTCTGCAATTTCAATTTTATTTGCTGTATATGTAGTAAGTATATTGTTTTTGCTTAAATAAATATACTATGTAGTTGAGGACATTAGTAACTTTATTTTAATTAAGCAAAGGTAATTCAGTATAACATAAAACAAATAAACTAAATTACACTACTACAGTTGACATTACTAAAGATATCATTAAACATATTAACTAGTCCTTTCACAAGTCTAGTTGTAGGAAAACTTGCTTAAATAAAACCAACAGTAGGTAATTAAATTACTTAACTAGAAAATCTAATATTCCAATTACATTGTTTCTAAACTAAATCAGTTTTCGAAAACAATTTACAACTGAAATTACCTACATTAAAACAGTATTAATTTACTGTATTTACTTACAAAACTAGTTGACTTGTTCTACAAAATAACCTATTTTTAATTAACTAGCTTTTTAGTAAATCATTAAATTAAGTCCCACAACGATTAAGTACTTAACACATTAAAACTGACCTTGAAGGAATAATATAGGTTGACCAAAAGTAAACTATTCATCTGTATCGTTACTATGTTCACAATATTATATATAAAAAATAATCTCAGAGGATGTATTACACTAGATCAAAAAACAATTACAGCATAAACTTGTTAATTTAACAAATCACACAAACCTACATATGTAATTCTATAAAATAACTATGTTAACCTGCAATCTTAACTGTTATCTAAAATTATAAATTAGTATTGGTAGGTGGATGGCAAGGATTTCCAATAATTTGATCTGCTATACGACTAGCCTCCCTCAAGCCACTTAGAAATGCTCCATGAACAGTAGCCGGGTAGTTTCGAATAGTATGTTCACCAGCAAAAAATAATTTTGCAGGTCCTGTAGTAACAGAAACTCCTTGAGCATTAGGTGGTATTACAGGAGAGGCTAGTAAATCGTAATCACTTCCAGAACTACCAACAGCTACAAAGCTGTAAGAACCGCGTGACCATGGATCTGCTCTCCATCTAGTAACCACCGTCTCTTTAGGTTGTGGAACTCCAGTTTGTCCAAAGATACCTCTCAGTACAGCAATGCACCTAAAAACAGAATTTAAATCAAGTGGATAATTTAATGAAAAGCATTATCATCATTATCTACCTTCCTACGATGACGTCATCTGTTACGTTCTCCATTATAGCGGCTGCTTCTCCTGCAACTAACGCCAACAATACAGGCGCTTTATACAAGTTCCAGAACAAAAATAGTTCTCCTCTGCTAGCTGTGGTACTGCCTACATGTCCAAAGAGATTCGCTTGCGGGTTCCAGAAAATTCGCTCAAAACAAAGAACAACCTTATTCAAATTACCAAATCCCAGTCGCTGAATTGCGGAAGTCTTCCAGTCAGGGAGTGGTGGTGAAAACTGTATGGTGTTTAATTGGCCACTTGAAGGAGATACCGCTACTTTTAGAACGCCCAGTGGAAGAGTGCAGAGGACAACATCAGCTGAAAAGGAAAAACGGATAAAATAATAAAATTTTGATTTTCTGGTGCAGTTAAAAATATTTAGTAGCAAATGTAAAAACGTAGTAATTTATTATATGATTTATATTAGAACTATGCAGCTTACAACTTGAATGCACTAATTGCTTTACTAATCTTCTCTATTAGACCTTTCTAAAAATCGTATCGTACTACACTAAAATATGTGATGTGATGTTACATAACAGTGGCACCATAACCAAACACTGGATAAACATAATAAGTCTCAACGTTTACCAATACCTTTAAACCAGTAAAAACTCTAATAAAATATTATTGCCATAAAAAAAACAATCATTTACATTTATTAAACATAAAACAAAAGAGAACTAATTTTATTCATTCACAGTTATAAATCAGAAATTAAGAAGTCAAAGAGACTTCAAGTTAGATACTTCTGTATTATTTATTGAAATTGCTTTATCCACCTATATACACACCTTTTAGATCCCAAAGCAACAATAAAACGGACACAAATGTGTGTTTCATAAAATAATAAAAGAAATATTACTATCTGTTATTTAGAAAAAAAAAAAAAAAAAGCGTAGACAATCCTTGGGAGGGCAAAAAAGTCATTTTATTGGATTATAATTTACACAGTGAATAAGAGAGATACTCAATTCTGAATATTTCAATTTTTTATTCCCAACTTCAATGACACCATACCGAAGGAAGTAATTTCACGTCCTGCATTCCTAGCAAAACACGAAACTTAATTAGGGTCGATTTTAAGCAGAGAAAGCAATTATTAGTAAGCTACAAAGATAAAAAAAAAGAGAAAGACGCAAATACGAAAACTACTTTTGAAAATTTTGCACTTTTTAAATTATAGAATTATTTTAATTTAATTACTTTTTAACTCTGCGCTAGAGTTTCGTTTTTATAAAAGGATAACCTAAGCTTACTTTCTCTTATTTCTACCTTAACTAAACTTATTTTATCAAATTAAATACTCGTAGTACTATTTATATTTTTCTAAATAAATTAAATTCCACCTCGGGACCTGGTATATTATGCCTAATTAAAAATTCATTTTGTAGCGTCGTACTAAATATAAAGACACTGTTGTTCTGGGAAATTGCTTGTTTGCAGCTTAGATAGCTTTCTCAGAAGTTTGATCAGAACATATGTATTATGTTTGCAAGATTTAATGCATCGGAAGATCGTGTAACCCTACGACGCGACGTCCCGTATTTAATAATATTTAGCATGTCGTTACGGGTCAAAGTTCTAAAACAATTTGTCCGGCAAATGCTCTCTTGTTCCGTTATTTACACACATCGCCTAAAGCAAATTGTTGTTGTTACCTTTCTGCGGTCTCGAGTTACGAGCTCGTCGTTCCTGCGTAGAAGTCAAGCAGAGACAGCTAAGGGATGAATTTCTAAGTAAGTCGTAGCTCGCCAAAAGTATTCTTATTTGGTGAATTAACGATATATTTTTGGTAGGTTCAAGATCGTTTTTGTAGTTCAATCAAGTTTGGCAAGGCTACTAAGGACAAGCTTAATAGATTCTGCGTTGCTTTATTCATTGATTTTGTCAACTAAAAGAACGTCCGTCGTCTAGTTTGATACTTTATAATGATTAGCATGTCATTACGAGTCGAAATCCTGCAATATATGTGTCCGCTAAGCTAGCTGCTTCCTCAGTTCTTTCACGATTGCAAGCTGGTAAGCCCATGGTTCGTAACGTAAGAGACGTCCAGACACGATTAAGGAGTGACTTTGTAAGTCAGTCGATGTGTAATTTACGTCCCACAAACTAATGTTCTTCTATTGAAGGCGTCAGTCAAATTGTCAGATTTCCAGTCGATTTAATTTTTCAAACAATTGTTTGCCTTTTGTGACTTATAAATAAATAACTACAATTTCAATGAGATGACTGACCTGATATTGATGGTGTGCCGTCCTTGTTTCGCCAGAATTCTTGTAGCTGACGTTGAGAATAATCCAAAAATCAAAGCAGACACAATTGCAAGAAGAGAAAGATTAAGCCAACCAACGGTGCATAGAATTCTGAAAAATGCCAACTTCATCCTTATAATTTTCAGAGTTCAAGTCCTTTTACTGTAAATAATTTTTGAGAACGGGAGCCAAAACACCAAACTTTAAGAGATCGATGTTGTTCACCGATGAGGCGGGATTTATCAAAAATGGCATACTCAATTTTAATAATGTCCATCAATCGGCTAACGCGAACCCACGCTTGATACGTAACTCAGGGACGTCACCAACAACAATTTAGCCTAAAGGTATGGGCAGGGCATTATAGACGATGCCTTAATTGGTTCCACTTCTTACGACCACCGCTCATAGGACCCATTTACAGAGAGTTTTTGAAAAATCAATTTCCTCCTGAACTAGAAGATGTGCCTCTTCGAAGCAAAAACCATACACGTTGGCGCACCAAAGCACTTTAGTTGGGTGGCACAAGAATTCTTAAATAATGAATATGCTGTGAGACGGATCAGTAGAGGAAATCAATGTCATAACCAGCTCGCCAACTGATTTAATTCCTTTAGATTATTTTTTGTGAGGACACATGGTATTTGGTCGCTATTTTACCGCAGAAGATTAAAGATGCACTTTCGTTAATTGCTCTATAGTCTTTGGACCGATGGTGACGCGACGTTTCAATTTATGTGTGAATCAAAACGGTAGCTATTTTAAGCATTTGTCAGTTTGTTACAGTTTCTATGTATTTTCTTGCTTTTAATTAATGTTCATTCTTATTTACTTTGATACTACTGATTCATCAAACGGTGTACATTTTCGATTTAATTATGTACTGTTTTTGCCTTAAATATGGGTGATATTATAAACGTTGCTCTCTTAATGTGGAGACTTATAGAGTAAAACACATTTTTGGTTTATAAAGAATGTATTATAACTTCTCAGAATATTCCCCATTACAATCAATACACTTTTGCATACAAAAGAATCAGTTTTCGAAACATTTCTTCAACATCTCTGAAGGTATGTTATTTACCTCGGTTTTAAGAGCAATGACAGCTTCATCGGCCGAAGTAAAACACATTCCTCGCAACTTATCTTTAACATGTGGAAACAAAAAGAAATCATTGTGTACTAGGTCGGGATTATATGCCAAATGACCCATCAATTCGACATTTTGCTCGCTTAAATATGCTGATGTTCTAGCAGCAGTATATGTACGAGCATTATTATGATGTAAGATAAGCCTTCCTTTCGATAGCCTTTTTGAAAGAGTTCGGGCAAACAAACAGTAGTGCACCATTCAGAATTAACAGTACGTCGATCGTCGAGCGCTACGGTTGCAACGTGTCCAGTAAATCCAAAAAAGGTGGCAACCATCTTCTTATTCCGACTTTTTTCCCGGACAACCTTTATTGGGGGCGTCTCATTTTGGAACCCCCAAACAGC
>VTPC01090880.1:415869-500474 GCA_011009095.1 Ignelater luminosus | reverse complement strand
TTTTGTTTCTTAATTTTAATAATATTTCACAAGTATAACCTTTCAACACACGTTTTTTTAAATTTTGGCGCGATACTAGGATACTACTTTTTACGTGTATTACTAGTAACTTTTGTCACTAATTATTCAGTAGACAGACTATAGTAATACAGTTGGTGGTCGTAATACTTAAAAGTGGATAAAACTAAAAATGTAATAATATTTTATTTGGTATTGTGTAACTTTAAATGGTGTATGAAAAATTTATTAATTACAACTAAAATATTCAAAGAACATAACCTAAAAATGTCAATTTGACAGTCTGCAGGCAGCTAAACCTAAAACTCACAATCTTGGGATTAACCTCTCACTTAAGTTCCTTACTGTATAAATAACATAATATTTGTGTGTTTGATACCCTGGAGCATAGAACTGTGAGAATTCCTATAGATTCAAAATTATTGTTTCTAAACGTTGAAAATAAATTAAAATTAGGAACTAAACTCTGTTCAAAGGAGGCTTTTTGGTACTTTATGTTGGCATGTGATAAATAACTTTTTCTTTGTTTGTTTTAAAACAATTAAGTTTTGAGAACTGTCATATCAAACAATTTTTTTTGCATTTGTTGAATATTAACAGCGTGTTAATTTATTTGTAAAAGTAAAAAGTTTTCAAGGTGTCCTAAATACGGATGAGGAAATTGACTCTCAAGAATTCAAATTGTCTTGAGTGATTTTTACGTTTTAAGTGATGATTTTTTAAATCGAGTATTCACTTTTCAGGTTTTCATTTTAACTCTTTTATTCGAATACTAAACTATCGATTTCTATGATAAAACAAGAAAAACACCACGTTGCAAAAATGAAGAATGTCCGCGTTACGTTTCCGCTACTGCCAACAGTAAGTTAAATGTACCAGAAGTTCTAAAATATATTCTGTTTACATTTTCGGGAATAATAGTTTGAGTTCACTATAAAATTTAGCATGCGGAGCAAAACCTTTTTCATAAAATACCTACACTTGAACGGGATTATTTGGTTATTAGTTTTACAAAGTTGTAATACTACTACTACAACAGAACAAGGTAAATATTAGAGAAACAAAAGTTTACCGTCTAACATACATAAAATTACGTTAAAGCCCTATAAAACTTGATATAGTGAGTGATTACAACTGTTTGCCTGTCATAAAATATTTCATGCCACAGAAATTCAATTATAATTCACAAATCCTCGACATTTTAGATGTTTGCACGCACTAGAAATTTAAACTGCAACATGTTAGTATTCAGTTTTTCTCTCCATGTAATTACTATTTAAAAAAATTGTTATTATAAAATAAATATGAAAGGAAATTACAGTGCAAACATAAAGGCCTTTTTTATGAATGGCCATTTATGTAATCTCAAGGTTACTAAATTTGTGTATGGGAATCTAAACAGAAGATGAGAATTATTTAGTATCACAACAATGATCCAGTTTTCCTTAAAGATAAAATTTATGTTTGTTTTTATAAGAAGCTATTAAGAATTCATTATGTCCAAGTTTTTTAATATCAAAACAGAGAACAATCGATAATCTGCGACATTATTACAGCGCGGCGCGTTATGGAAACGAAATCAAACAAGTTTTTCTATGAATGGTTTTTTCTTTCAGGTAAAATTGCTGCTTATTATGTAATATTTTCCTACCTTGGGTATTTTGGCATATCTTCCTGTTCTTGTGTCACGAATGGTGGCGATGTCCAGTAGGTCCATTTCGTTCATTTGATCCACCCAGTGGAGATAAAACCCGTTCTGATCCACACGCAACGTGACCGGCGTTCCCACACCCGAATCCTGAAAAATACATAAACGAAATCCAATTAGGCAATCTTTTAAATTCCGGACAATCTTTTATTAGTATTGGTAATTACATTAAAACCAAACGTGTTTGATTAACGCGAAAACACCCACAACATAATAATACGCTTGGTTTTTTCCATTATTTTAACTTCCAGCATTTTTCCTGTGAAAGAAGAAAAAAATGTTGTATTTCATATAGAAGGGTGGGAGAAATAAAAGCAAACACCAATTTAGTCAATAACTAGGGGGTGCACCGACACTTCCAAAAGTAGAATCGCGTCACGCAAGAAAACAATCTTTTTTTGTCAAAATTTACTTTTGTAGGATATCGACTTGGGTAATTACCGAAATTCGACAAATTCACTCAATAATGTTAATTTAAGTTGGTTTTATATTTTATTATTCCTATGCAAATGAATGTAATAAATTATTTATTTAGAAGCAAAATCACATTAATTTATTCTATTGTTCTGTCATAAAATTTATGACAACTTCACTTCATGTAAAAAGATAATAACGACGTCGCCTTCAAATTGTATAACATTAAAGTGGTTTTTTACGAGATCTGGCTAACAAAAGAATTGAATCAGCTGGATTTATAATAATATAAGGCGTTTTGAAAAATATAAAATTGAATTGAATTATGTGAAAGAGATTAAAACAAATTTATATTTCTGCAAGTTTTGGTTTGTATAACTCTATATATTCACACTTGGGGCCTCGACAACAGACTTCCTACATTCGTTGCTTAGCTTGATATTTTATTAAACAAATTATTTTGAGATTAGCTTACTGTAATTTTTTGTTAGTAACGAAACTTTTAAGAAAGCGAACGTGAAAAAATTCAAAAAGGGTTGCATTTAGAGAAAAATCTTACTAATAAAAAGCCATACCAGATCATAAAGACGTACAAATGAGTGTCATGCGAACAAGCATGAAATTCGACCAACCAGTTTTATTTTACTATCATACATTACATATGAATAACAGGGTTTCGTTCAGAAATAGAAAGAATACCAGCGCGGTTTTTCACAAAGATTAATCAGAGTAGAGTAATCAAAACGCGCTCTAATTGTACAATTTCCTGAACGCTTTGGAGCAGAGCTGTAAACACAGAAATTGTAAACAAACCAGTGTTGCCAATCTGAGGGATTTATCCTTTAATTAAGGATTTTACGTACATGGCATGTAGTAGGGGATAAAGAGATTTCTTTCAGTTTCTTGCCAAATTTATTTAATAAAATCAACATACTTTTATTTTCCGTTTTATTTCCACTACGCAGATAGTGTAACACACCTGAAAACATGACCAACTGTATAACGCGTACTTCAACTAACTTCATTCACTTGCTTTTAACGTATCCTCATCGCAATGATTTAATATATGGTTTCTTGCGCAAACAGAATCCAAGTCTTGGCCCTTGGGTCTATCGGGACGTTTGGATCTCTCGGGCCTGTCTAATCACAGGGATCTGTTGGGCCTTTTGAATTTCTCGGCCCGTTCGGACCTCCGGCATGTTGGACCTTTTGAACTTTTCGGCCCTTCGGGTCTATCGGGCCTGTCTGACCACTCGGGCCTGACGAGTTTATTGGGTCTTTTGGACTTTTCGGCCGTTCGAACCTTGGGTCATCAGGTCTGTCAAACCTTTTAGATTTCTTGACCCTTCGGGTCTATCGAGCCTGTCCGACTCGCGGGCCTATCGGGTGTTACAGGTCTGTTGGGCCTTTTGGATTTCTCGGATCTGTCGGTCCGGCGTGTTGGACCGTTCTAACCGATCAAGAAATTAATGCAATTTTTTTCGGTCTGCGTCAAATTTGTGCCCAGTCGGGCCGGGTCTGGAAATGTCGGTCCGTGCAAGGCTCTAAGAAGTAAAGTTCAGCATATGAAAACAAATTATATAAAAAAGGGTAATTTTCAAGTTTAGGAAAATTTAAGGGATATCTTGTATGAACCGTGAGAGGCTGGCAACACTGTTTGGTAGTAATCTTAATATGATTTTAAACTGTGTAAGTAATGGAGATAAAAAAAGAGAGTGAGATCACACAGTTTCACATAATTAAAACTGCTCCTTTTAGTGGACACGCCGTTAAAACAAGTCAATATTATTGAGAATAAAAAGACCGAAGCGGTGACATGGAGGGAGAAGGTAAATACCTGGAAAACTATCGTTGAGGAATTCCAATTCCTTACAGGAAGTAACAGAAACCACATTGTTAACAGTACCAGCAACACGATCATCCGCGATCGTGCTAGATAACATAACACAAGCTGATGTTGTGTTTGAAGCTGGCTTAGTGGTTGGGAATGGCACGGACTCCGACTCATTAAATAAATTAGTTTTCAGAGCTCTAAAATAGATAATAACAAAGATAATCAATGGGTGCAACAACAAAAAATGGCTTTGGTTCTAAAGAACAGTTAAATCAGAAAATTGATATTATAGCAGATTCAAGACGTTAGTCAATTCAGCTACAAAAGAAGCTGACTGGAAAACGATTAACTCAAAATGAAGCATCGAGTAAAAATGGAACTGGTTCAGTCCATTCATATTTCTAATATATCTTATGCAGTGACTATTTTAAGCCAATTCTATAGTTGCCCCAGAAAGCAACATTTAGAAGCATTGAAGAGACTCTTTAGGTACTTAAAAGGTACATTCACTTACGGTCTGCATTTCACACCGATCCGGCAAGCTTTAATAGGTTATTAGACGCTGATTGGGAGTAAAAATCTGAAGGACCGAAAATTATATTCCGAATTGTTTTGTGGCTGCGGCTTCAACTACTATGATCATTTCGCTAGAATTTAGCCCAACCTGAGGTTTTCCAACCCCGATAGGTATTTTTATCGTGCAACTCATCGTAGTCATACGGAACCCACTGCTTTACATCTCTCCCGAAGGATGGCATCCTTTTTTAGATGTTTTCCGCGAGCCGAATTTCAGGACCTCGGCCGGAAATCGAACCCTCCACCATTGGGTTGATAGTCGCGTTACTATCAGAGCCATCGAGAATTGATTGTAAAATTTGCAGGATCAGTTGTAAGTTGGTAAGCTACTAAACAGAAGTCAATGGTTTGTCGTCCATTAAAACAGAGTACATAGTTCTAACTCAAGCAACTATTCATTTAAGAAACTTTTTTATAGAACTAAGTTATATGATTGACGACAACAAGACAATTGCCGTCTACAATGACAACCACGGTGCTCAAAAGCTGGTTAAAGGTGACATTTTAACCTTGAATTCAGTGTGATTTGGCTCATAAGTTTGATCCGTAAAGAAGTGCTTCCACCTATAAGTAAAAAGATCTGCCATCTATAAAATAGAAGATAAATGTAATAAAGCTTGAACGGATGAGTTTATTGAGAATGTTCTAGAACGGTTAGACACGAGTGTGCCGCATACCGGCGAATAGCAGCTTCTTTTCTACCTCTGAGTGGAATAGTATCCGCTTTAGCTGTGGGTGAAGAATCAACTTCGATTATATAAGGAATTGGTATGTTTTTGAAAACAGGTGTGTCAAGACCAGCATTAACTCTGTAAATTCGTGCGTAAGCCATCGACGAACAGTATTCATATCATGCTAGCAACACAATTAATTTATAAATAAATCAGATTTTGCTTCACCATCAAATTCAAACTACCCCTCCTCCCCATGCAGTCTGCATACCTTATTAAAGCTGTGCAGATTCAACCGCTCAGTTAGCTAATCCATATTTAAGATTCCCAATCGATTACAATTGAAGTCTCTTTGTTCCATATGTAAAAAAGTGTTGGTTTATAAAACCATTTTTTAATCGGGAATACTAAGAGAGTATAGAACAAATAGGATATTCTGTACATTAGCGAATACTGTAATAGTGTCTAAAAAATTATTAAAACAGAATTGAGAGAATAATAAAGGAGTTATTCACGAGTAATGACGCCCTTTGATAATGGTGATAGGCAACCCAACCTGCAAATTTCAAAAGCACGTTGATAATAATTTTAAATTAAAAAATTGAAAATCAAAACTAGTAGGTAGAGATAATTTTTTGTTGCATCATTAACTTATGTTGTTTGGTTTGACATTTTAAATTTCAGTTCTACGTTAATACAGCTTACTTTGAAAACGTATTCGAATAATAAAGACAGATTATAATTACGATATTAATATTGCAATTCTTTGCACGGTCGAAAATGTTTAATTTACAAATTTACAACCAGCATTCATAAGTACGAGAAGTAGCTAACTTCATATTTCTCCCAGTTTGACGTCATACTTAAAGTCACCAATTATATTCAAGCAAGTTGAATGCGCCATCTACAGTTTTATTTGAGTACTGTATTTGTAAACAAAAACTAAAATCCGAGTTTTAGGTTATGTCACTGTTAAATTATGTATATACATCGTTCACGATGTTTTTGGATAGTATATGGCTGTGGCAGAATGACAGTTTAAGTATTGTAAACTGGGCTGTTTAATCTATTATTTCGGCTTGTAAAATCTTATTGACGCTTAATGTACTTTAAGGTTATGATTTTAAGACAGTTTGACCTCACGCTGTTGCCTTTTTTTTGTAAATCTGTAAATCGATTACGATTGTTTCACGAAGATTTCTATTTATTTATATTTATAAATGAAAGTTTTGTTATTATTTATAATCTTTGGCATTCTTCTTAAATGGCATTAATAGATGCAAAATATAAAAAAATTGATCTTTTAACAAAACAAAACTAATCGGTACTAAACGTTTATGTAAAATTATTGATCGCGCAACGGCGCCAATACAGACGGAAGTACGGCAATTTTCAAGAAAAAAGGAAGCAACACTTCCAACCTAACAAAATGAAACCATGGCCTGTTACGACTCAGAAACATCATGAACGTTGTATATTAAGATTTTATTTATTAGTTAATTTTTCAAGTATAGCCTATAATAATTAAAAAAAGTTAATAAGTATCATTAGAAATTTATTACGATCGTGCACATAGTTGCACCATAATTAATAGAGAATCCCGGAAGAATTCAAATTTGATAGAAATTACTTACCGTCTACAATAATCTTTACAAAGACATCCTAAGGAAAAAATATTCAAACAATTAGAAAGGAGTTTACCCAAAAATTTAATTTCAGAAACGCATGCTGGCGTGCATTGCAAATATGAGCATTTCGAACGCATGTTACAATAACCATGGCTTGTTTGTTTTATTTATCTTAATGTTCTTAGTTTACATATTTTAGATTTCTGCATTGTGTTCGTATCAAATTTTTGTATTGCTTTAATAAGATTAAATTATTATCATCATTAATTCTTCTTGTTTTAATTAAATACAACTGATCATGCCGAAGTCTAACCTTAAAAACAACTTTATAGAGATTCATATGTCAAATTATCATAACACAAACTGTCTCTGATAATTCCTTCTTTTAAATTACAACAAAAGGTTGAAGTGGCCTGTAAAAATGCATGATGTGTTGCATACTCAAATTTAGCTTCAGGTGTATTAATCGAATTGTTGCACTTTAAAAAGATTACAGAAGTCTAGTAATACGATCTAAGATGTTTACTGCTACTTAGAAATCCCGTCCGAAATATCGCGAGACGTACTATACCTTGAAATGGTTCTCCCGAGTGTTCGTTCAGCTAGTTCTCTGAACCTAAATAATTAAAATTTGATTCCTGCAGGAATTTACCGAGTGTTCCTTTTACAAATAAATTTGTTTCTTGACAAACAGCTTATTGTAAACCCTTAGGCATTAAATTTTGCCGAGTTTTGATTAAACCTACCATATGTTACTTCTACGCGAGCAGCCCTAACAAATGGATTGATATTTTTGAACTACACATTATAAGAGTTGAATTGAAATTTATTATTCTGTTAAAGATTATGTGACGTTACATTGGTATGTGTGACGCACGAGAGAAAGCGTTTAGTTTATTTTTCTTCGCCGTTAAAAGGTTTTTCTGGATGATTTCTAAACATTTAATTTGCCATAAACAAACACCAAGAACCTGAATACGCTAATGACAAATTAAATAACTGTTCCTAAATCGAAATCTATGAACACTCACCTAATTGCCCTAAAATTGGAAATTAATTACCTTCAATCTAAAAGTATTTAGTTCTCCGATGTTTTCAGAAAATTCAGATGTTCGGAAAATTAAGTGACGCCAGTCTCAATAACAAGTATCACTCTTAGCAGCTGACAAGGCAGTCTAGAAAACTTAACAAAGAAGTTAATCGATGCTATTGTTACTGTTCGACGCTCGGTTAAGTGTATCCATCATCATTTTTAAGAGGGTTTTATTTGTAAATAAAACCGTTCCTTTGTATATTTTGGAAAGGAAGCTGTTGTTAAAGCTATATCATGAAATATGAACTTTCCCAGTCATTAAAATTTCAGTTTTTAATAGAGCCTTTTCCATTTTTTTTCGTACTGTCTGCGTCACGTCGAAAAGGAATTTTCCTTCCATTTAGACGATCAATAAATCTCCATTCTGGCTAATTCGAAAAAAAAGGTCCACGACGATATTTCTTAATACGTTGCTACTGTACTGCAATAAATATTTTATGTGCATGTATACTTTCGGATTCACAGCGTTTTGTTATAGGTCCAAGTGAGAATGTTTGTTTGTAAGTCGTAAAAATTTAACGAAGCCAATCTTTTCCACCCTTTCCTCTCCAGTATAAATACAACTTTGTTGAAAAACGCACGACAAGAATTGGGCGAATCGTAAATTCCGTTTTATTACTGGTTTTGTTTTGTCGTTCGATCCAATTAACAGTAATTTTCCGGCATTAATCGTCTGTAGAATTAACGACAAGGTAAATTTACGCCTCCAAGGGTATAATTTATGTGAAGTATGTTCTGCTCGGTAAAGCCGGCGGTCACGTTCACCTAAGGTGATTCCTTTAAGCCCCCTTTTTAGGATTTCACAAGACAAAATCTGAATTATTTAGCTCAAATCCATTCGAAAGGTCGGGATGGCTCGTTTAATTCGTTGCCAATTTGTAACTTTCAAAAAGAAAATGGTAACGTATTTACTGTTGATGAAAAGATGTTAGGTTACGTTTTTGCTGTTTTTTAGGGATTTGCCAAAAATGATGGTGTGTATTTATTTTCAAATTGTCCATACAAGATGTTGTTTGTTCATTTTTATGAGTTTGTAGAAGAAAAAAAAATATTGATATGAAGGAAAAATACTCCCACGCCGTCGAAGTGGCGGGATAAATACGTCGACGTCGCCAAATCGGTGCCATTTGATTTGTGACATAACTTATCGATTAATCCCGGTAAAAGTATCGAAACTTTTCTGCTTATTATAGTTTTTCTCTTTCATAATGTTTTCAAGTTTTAAACGAAACGTGAAAGCTAATGAAAACCCCGGCGGAATAGAAATAAAGAAAGAAAAATTCAAACTGGCACAATCGCAGAGTTTTAAGAATTTGTTTTGTTGTCGAAGGCTTGTTGTTTGTTTTTCCGGAAATTCCTACAGAGCTGATGTTGTTTTTATTTATTTATATAATATTGCTAATGCAGGTGATTATTGCCGCGGAAAATGAATTAGTGTTACCATATATGAGAAGAAGTGTACAAACCAGTTTCCAAGGAAGTTCTAAAAATATCGAAATGATTACTTGTTTATTTTTATGTTACGTGCATATACAGGGTGTTGTACTATGGAAAATAATATAGTAGGAAGATATAAATCTACTTGATAAAATGGTTAAAAGGTAGTGTAAATCACCTTTCTAAAAAAATTTACATTTAAAAAATGTTGATGTGTAAATTTTCTTAAAATGCAATTTCTTCGTAAACGCCCTTTAGATATAATTAACAATTTACGTACATAACCTAAATCATGTGATGACATTGTCAAATTGACAGTGACATTTTATTTAGAGCTTGGATTGTTTGTGACCAGAAAAGTCAGGGTGACAAACATAACTAGATGTTTAGAAATTGTTACAAAGAAAACTACCTCTGTCTAACACAAATAAACTAATGGGTATCTATGGTATCTATTAAAAATTTTATCATACATGGCTATGAAAACGTAAACGTCAAATTAAAGAATTTCAGAACGTTGTCTATTTTGTGCTTTGTATTTTAAAACTAGACGTTATTAAATTATTTAATAATATTTAACTGACAATAAGTCATCATTTAAGGTCAAAGCAAAGTGTTATGTTCATAGAACCTTTCTAATCAGTACTTATTGTAACATGGAATTATTGGAAATTAAGTTTCTTATAAAGAACTAAAATGAAATTTCAAAGCCATACAAATAATCACAACAAGAATAAAAAACATACGGCATAGCAAATGTGATAATTTCTAATTTTTATTTGGTTTTGACAAGTAACAATACACATGAAATTATTTTATTTTAATGCTAAGTAACATTAGAATCACTTTAGTGTTTTCCATCTGTGCTAATTAGTTAAAATGCTTTTAGGTCAACAAGAATACAAACATGAAATTATTCTTTACATTTTCAATTTCAATTTTCATTGTTGAAGAATGCCCACGTACCAATCTTCAATGTGGATTTCAGGTAAATCGAGAGAATACCTACTATTACAATTTATAAAACTTTGAACTGTACGAATAAGAGATGTTTATTGTGTATTATGATATTTAAGTGTGATTCTTACTAAATACAATCTAGGGTTACTTGTAATTGTATTTGGAAATAAATTATAAATTTTATTAAATTTTGGCTTCTAGCATCTGACTCCACATTTTTATGATTTTCCAAAAGCTACTTTTCCATAGAATATCCTGCAGGTAAGGAGATCTGTTCTAAAAATCTTAACGTGCCCTTAAGATTTACTAATTTATTGTTAAACACTGCACTGTTTCTCTTGATGAATTGGAGACAATTAACCTATTAACATTGTTACACATAATTATTATTAAATTTTCTTTATTTGCTACTTATAGGACTAATATATACTTTTATGCCTGAATTATCAAAAATTTTGCTGTTGCATCTAACCGATACCTGTATTTAAAGCTGCAAGGTTTATCGTAACTCAAATTGACAACTGACACTACCTATTTATACCTGTTTTTAAAAACGATCTCTGTATTTATTGCGCAATTATGTATTAGAAATAATAATTTACTATGCAATATGCATATACCCAGATGTAGATATGAATGAACACCTCTCAGAATTTTGTCATCAAGAGAGAACATATCTAGTACTTCCAAACAGATAGATATAAATTGTTGTGCACTAAAATTACACAGGAAATTAGTTTAAAAATAGGAATATTGGTAATGATATGGTTATTAATAAGAACTACTTGTTCACTACTTATTGTAAAAATTGTCAATATGAAATAACAAGAGTATAGTAAAGCCGGTTAGCTACTTAAACAACATAATACACAATAAATTTGATTTCCAATTTAATAATGCCTCGATAAGAAAAAAAAGGGATTTCTAAATTTCTTGTAGTAAAAACATTCATCGCAGGAACATGCAGCTAACAGCAATTACAAATGTAACAATACTAACTCATTCTTGTTTACTTCTAATTGTTGTAATATTCACTTTGCACACACAATTCCAATATGCAATTGGTGGTTGTAATTCTTAAAAGCATCAACACTAAAATGAATAACACTCAAAATGTAATAATAACATTTTATTAATTGTATCACTTAAAATGATGTACGACATTTCGGAGTAGCTGGAATATTCAAAGAACTGTCATTTTGATAGCCTGCAGGCAGCCAACCTAAAACTGGCATTTTTCGAATCAAATGTTTCTACATATTATTAAATAATAGAAAATTGTTGGTCGTGAAAAATATTGTATATGGAAAAACCATCAACCAAGAGATGGTTCTTAATTTCCTCAAAATGTATCAAAATGGCGGGGGAAAGGGATGATCATCAGTTACAACCAACGTTGCCAAAGCTGGCTATAAATCTTCAAATCTGATAAAATTTTACTGTTATGACAATGATGTGATTACGATCACCGTCAAATGAGTTTTTTAAATTTCCAATTTCAATCTATTTTTTCATGTTTTTGAATTTAAATAGATATTTAATTCATTTAAGGTTTTCCATTTTTGTTAACTGTAGAACACTTTTTTTTCCAAATTTTAAATTAAAAAAAATTAATGTCACTGGCAGAATTGGGCACTTTTTATACAAAAAAATATGTGATCCCGACTCTTGCATGAGGCTACCAAAGCTCATAGAAAAATCGTCGTGCTTTGCTTTCTTTTATTTTTAACCTTTTCACAGTAATGTGTAGTTACTCTAGGGTCTCGTTCACACCGCTTATGACAGTCTACCGTCATGCTTCACTTTTTCCATCAACGGCTTCGCCTGTAAAATCTTGATCTCGCCTCCGTCTTACTTCCACTTTTTAATCTTCTAAAACTAAGTTATCGTAGATCCAGGATCTACTTCTTACCGTTGTGCGTCCCCTTTTTCAGTAAACGCGGCCTTCGACAATAACACCTTTAATTATCTTATCTATCATAAGAAAACTAGTCGCGTATTCTTTTGTGGCTTCGTTACTCAATCTCGCACAAAACTTCCACATCGTGCCTTCTTGTCTATTCTTTAACCTGCTTAAAATAAGTTATCGTTAAATTAGAATTACGTAATCACTCCGCTACCGTCGAGTCGCGTTTAACTCTTTCCAACAACGCAGCCTTCGTCAGTTACATTTTGAACTCGCTTTGAACCGTCTATCATCGTAGGAATAAAAGCGAGCCGACAGATAACTATAACCTTAAAAAACTAATTTGTTACTTTAGAAAACTGAATATCCGTTTGACCGCGTGGTATCTTCAATGAGCGCTCTTTTATCTCTTCGCAGTGCTGCTCACGAAACTCTTACTTCGCGTTTTGCTTTTTTACTTTTTAACCTTCTTAAGTTATGCTGGATCTAGGATCACGTTTTCAATTTCCTTTCTAGTCTGCTACTACCGTTGCTCACGGTCTGCATTCCATCTATGTACAGATGTATAGCGCCAACAACGCCGCCCTCGCCAGTAACACTCCTGAACCTTATTCTTATCTATTGCAATGGTAATAATCGTGCCATTCAGCCTTTATTATAATCTTAGAAGTATAGAGCTCGTTTCCTTAACCAGTGACATTTCAAAGTAGTATATTGTCTCCCGACAAGGCTGCACTTACTCCTCAGCAGAAAACGTATATGATGGAGCATTTTGACGTTTTTAGTTTTTAATCTTCTTATGATGGCTCAAGGGTCACAATTTGCTTTCCTGCTTGAGCCGACTTAGCGTTTTGTTTTTCAGCACCATCATCAAGCAACTGAGAGTTGATTCCCGCCGAAGAAGAGAGCCCTTCTTAAAGGAAGTAGTAGCACCGAGATACGGAAAAATCTCTGTGTGTGTTTCTGCCTATTTTGGTGCCCTAAAGAACAATGAAACTATAAGAATCTAAAAATATTAAAAAGATCGAAAATTATCGATAATATTTCCAAATCCACTTTGCAGTCTAAGCCGATCCTGCACCAGATCAACATGTATTTTCTCTCATCGTATTGCGTTTGATACAGTTTGACATTTGTTCTGCAGGCGAACCTCGCGAGGCAGAATGCTCGTTGCTTTCAACCAACAATTTGTTGGTAGCTTTTGTGCTGTGCAAGTTTCTGGTAGTTTCCTCCCTAGAAATTTGAAGGTGCTAGCATTTGCTGTTCACAAGTTTCTTCATTGCTCCTGCTTCTGGTAACAAACACTGAGATTTCTTCTTACCAAATCATCACCTAATTTAGCTTTCTCAAGAAGGATAACGGAGGGAGAAAGCAAAGTAGGAGCCACCAATGGTGGTCCGTGTAAGAGCATAATCCGAGCCGTAATAACATTCAGCCCATTCAAGAAGGTAATCGAGAGTGAAACTAGACAAGAGGTCGCTGAAGGTGACCCATGCGAGGGCGTAGCAACATTTAGCTCTGTTAACAAGGTTAATGGAGGGCGAAGACCGACCTGAGGACACAGAAGGCGACCTGTGCGAAGGAGTAGTCCAGGTCGTAATGACATTTAGGCCTTTCAAAAAGGTTAATGTGAAGTGAAGCCCAACCAAGAGCCACCAAAGGTGGCCTGTGCGAGGTCGTAGCCCCTGTCGTCATCGTATGTATGTATGTATGTAAGTGTGTAGATGGTCTTTTGTTTTTGTTTTGACTGACATTCCATATCTCGGGAACGCATGATATTGTCGAGTTGGGATTTGGACTATTGAAAGTGGCGGGGTAAAGGCTTCAGACGATCCCGGTGCCATTGATAGTCTTTTGTTTTTTTCTGACTGGTATTTGATATCTCAGGAATGGCTGTTAGGTGTGGTAGGGGAACAACTTAAGGACGATCTGGGCACAACCAATCATCTTTTGTTTGTTTTGACAAATATTATGTATCTCTGGAACAACTAGTGCTATGTAGATGGGACTTTCATTATTAGAAGTTCAAACGATCCGGGCACAACCGATCGTCTTATTTTTTTAGCAACTACCCCGTATTTTGGAAACGGCTGGTCTTATCGAGTTGAGACTTGGACTGTTAAGTGTGGTGGAGAAACCGTTTTCGAGCGATCCGGGCACAACCGATCGTCTGTTGTCTTTTTTTGGTAGGTATTCTGTATCTCGAGAATGGCTAGTGCTATCGAGATGGAACTTTAATTATTAGGTGTGGTAGGGGAACGACTTTTAAATGAGTCGGGCACAACCGATCGTCTTTTGTTTGTTTGACAAATATCCTGCAGCTTTTATCCTCTAAAAGGAAACCAGATAGGTAAATTATGTTTAGTGTATAATGGTAATTGTTATAGTTTTCCAACATCTTAAGACTTCCCACGCTAGATATACTCCTGTAGCTTCTACTTGATTTCTGGAGAAATGTACAGATGGTAACAAAGAGCAAAGCTAGACTTTCAGCCACCGATGTTGGCGTGTTGGAGGAGCAAGCACGACATGTGTCCAAACGAAAGTGATGAGGGTTAAAGAATCGGAATGGCGCATTCAAAATATCTAAGATATTGTCTGTTAAATAATTCTGAAATTTTGATTAATAACCAAGTTTAATTCAAATCAACAACTGATTAGTTTAAGAGTTTTTCTTTAAGAAAAATATATTTTGTAGGTTAATTAAAATACAATAAAACTACTACGGTAAGTAAAGAATTCACAAGGTTATAAAGTTGCAAATCGACTTTAGGAACTTACAGATACGGGTTTTCATAGCGTTATTAAGTGTCTTAATACTCTGGGAAGAACATTGAGAATAACCTAGGGAATCTACTCTGAACACTCGCAGACACTAAATAACCAACATACCATTAGTTCAAAATTTGTAATTACGTCGTGTCGTTTGAGATGTAGAAGAATCTTAAGAATCTTCATATGGTATGCAGAGTGTGTAGCTTTATACAAATATAATTGTGAATAGTGATGGATTTATTTTTACAAATATTTGATAGCAAAACTCCCTAGATTTTAATGCTTTGTGATTAACTAATAGTAATCCAATCTTATGCTAATTGATCGTTACAGTTTCAAGATAACGTGGTTATAGAGAATCAATAATTAGCGTCCTTATCTTGTTGAGATAATTTTGGTAACTACAGTAAACTTTAAATTAGTAATTTATCATTCATAATCCACACCCGCACAGGTAAGGTTTCTATAATTGATCTGCTGTTTCGGATTAAATGCTTATTCTGAGCTTTGGCGAAGAAATCCCAAATTAGAATCCTATTCGCTAGGAATACTAGTAATTTATTTCATATTTTTATCATTTTTTAAATTCTTAATTCAAATAAGTTTCCTTTGTACTCTATAAATAGTTTAAAAACAAATTACTTTGTTTGTCTTTGTCATTAAAACAAATAAACAAAAAATACCAAAAGCTGTAACAATGAATATTGAAAAGGTTAGAGAAAAAGAAACAAGAAATGTTCTTGATAGCTGTTGAAATGGATGACAACGTATGAACAACAATACGGCCGAAAGGAACGTGTGGGTCGATTGTAATGAAATTTAAAATATGAGGACAACGTAATTGAAACCCAGAACGGAAACGAAAATTGAACTATTTTAGATCGACACTCTTTTTTTCTGAAAAGAAGCTCTAAATGTTATACAATATTCGGAAAATATTAGGGCATTTTCTATTTCGAAAGTAATGGTCATTTCTGTGCTGCAAAATATAATTTTGCTGGTTCTAAATTTTAAACAAAAATGTTTTATAATATTATATTATAAATTAATTAATATGCCATGTTATTTAGTGAAAAAAATCTTTTCAGAGATAATTTCATTTTAAAAATTGTTCATTTTTAGGATAATAGATTTTCTCCTTTGCAAATTGTATGGGAGACGTTATGGAAGTGAACATGAAAAGGCATAAGCTTTTATTGAAACGAACTCTACTATAAAAAAGAGAATACAAAACGGAAACAAATACCGGAAACAAAAAAATTAACATTTTACAAAAGGACAAAAGAAGCTAAATACAATGTAATTACACGAATAAGCACGTAATAAAAAGATGAAAATTAAAACTGAAACGAATTATCAGTCTAAAAGTTCTTTCTTTCTCATATTAATTATTTGTTGCCTTATTAGGTACATACACGGATCCTACACGGTGTTCCTAAAGTAACAATGATATTTCATGCACGAACGCTCCCATATTAATAAGATCCTCGACGCAATGTTGTCAGTTTTATATAAAATGGAATTAACATTTTTAATAATTTTTATATCTCCAGTTTAGTAAGTTATTATTATTACCTCTAATAACACAAACAATATCAAATTGTTGTGGGAATAATCCATTTGAAAGACATCCTAACTGTTTAAATATTCCTATTTTAAACAGGCAATAGATTTGGCAACGAGGTTCTATTCTATGCAGTGACAGTGATTAGTTTTGAGATTATCCAAGCTGTACAATAAAATAACAATTAAAATACTTAGTATGTATGTCGTAGGCTTTTAGCTAATTCCGTCATTTCATGAAATGCCGGTAGATGATGTATTTCACTATTTGACGAATTGAAGGCATTTAGGCATTTCGTGTAATACCGTTATCTTAAAAACCTTATTATTCTTATAGTGCACATGTAAATACGGCATGTATTGTCTATTCAAGGAAGCAAAAGATAAATAAAATCATAAAGATATTTAAAACCTTCAATAGAAAAATTACTTTTGATATTTAACAAGTACAGTCATCCACAAAAGTAATATCCCAATTACAGATAAATAAATAGAGATACTGACTTTAATTGGAAAATATTCTGATATATAGGAACGTAAACTTCTACATTAACCAAAGAATAATTACTTGGTAAATACTATAATATCTGATTAGCAAAACAGCTTCATAAACGTGCTTTTACTCGTTGAGATCGAGACATTATTTTTGTGGATGACTGTACATCCACTGTCAGTTTACATTAAAAGCCGGTTTTTCATGAAATGACAGATTCATTTACGACAAAGTTCAGGCTTATAATGAAATCTCGTCCTTTTTATATTTTCTACTTTATTTGCAGGCATTGCATGAAATGAAGGCGGCAAATAATGTAACAATCTTAATTACATTAAAAGCCGGCATTACATGAAATGCCTAGTCATTTCATGAAATGACGGATTTCACTAAAAGCCTACGACATGTACAACCTAACAAAAAAATTAATGGCCAATCCTCATGCAAAAAAACTGTGAACGCGTAATACATTGAAGATAGCCTAAATTTTAAATTTTCAGAAAACCAGTTTTCACAAGTGTTACTTTAATTCATTTTTAAAAGAGAATATTAAATTAGAACCTAAATAATTCATTCGTATCACTACCCCCGGTAAAGTAAGGTTAGGTTAAATGTTAGGTAGAATTGCAAGCTGTCATATTTAAAAGCCGGAGCTTTTGAAAACAGTCCATAATTTAATCTGACCTGTAAGCAGTAAGTAAAAATTTAAAGTGAACCTTTTTAAGAAAAAATATGTCAGTTTTGCGCAAAATAAATATTATCAGTTTTGATGATAAAATTGAGCTGGATTGTGAATTAATTCATTAATTAATTGATTTAGTGAAGATTGTCAATCAAGAAGACAAACTGTATACGATAGAAAACCGTGCACATATAACATGAATAAGTGGAACGATAAAGAATTTGTCAGAAACGTCAGTGCAACATGCCTTGGAACTAATCAAAGGCATCATACAAACAGCTAAAACAATTAATATTTGCAACAACTACTTATAACTCTTTGTTTCTTATTGCAACTGGTAGTTTTTATATAACTAAGGGGAATTTTGGTGATAATCAAAGATAGTAACAAATGTTATCTATGCAATAGCTAGATTGCAAAGAAATTACATGCACTTTCCTGAAACTTCCATGTAGATTCAACCACCACAGGTAATCAGTTGAAATTTTAGTATCACTTACTCAAAAATGTAACAGAAATATGTATCACAGGACATGATATAGCTGAAAACTCTAAATTGCAGAAATTATTTCTTGCTCCGTGTTCTAGCAATTTGTAATGCAAAGAATCATACAACTGACATTATAGCTAGATGGCCAGGGGTTTCGCGTGACAGGTATATTTTCAATAATTCTACTGCAAGAATGAAGTTCGAGGCAGGATAATTAATCTTGAAGCCCAAATGCATACAAGGAATACAATATGAAAAAAAATTCCCATTTTAAGTATCAGTAACTTGAAGAATATTACTGCAATAATTTGTATATTATTTTGTATCATTATTGTAGCTTCGTCACTATGAAATAAAGCAAGGAAGTTTATTATTTTACAATCTGTT
This sequence comes from Ignelater luminosus, assembly GCA_011009095.1. Classification (NCBI taxonomy): domain Eukaryota; kingdom Metazoa; phylum Arthropoda; class Insecta; order Coleoptera; family Elateridae; genus Ignelater; species Ignelater luminosus. Next base: position 481,839 of record VTPC01090880.1, on the reverse strand, counting down.
ACTTAATTTTTACTAATAAAATAAAGAAGCTCGAAAAGGTCTTATTTTTTTTACTACTTAAAGAGCTACCTTGATAAATACAAAAATTGTTGAAACAACAATCCCATAAAGGCAGTCTTATTAGTATTACTTATCAATTATCATCTACTTTCTTTGAGCACTTCAATGGCTAAATTGTCTATTACTATTTGCAAATACAATAGGTAGCTCAGTTTGCAAGCTTTGTTGCTTTTCAAGTTTGTAACTCTACTATTTCATCCTGCGTTCCATGATATTATGTAATTTTTTATTTAATCACATCACATATTGGCACTGTTAGTTTACGGCGTTTAATAATTTAGGGGGCCAAGTGCTTCACTTGAACAGTTTTCCTAAAAATAATGTTTTTACAAAAAACAAATTTGAACAATCATTCAATGCTTTCTTTCTCAATGTATTATTGCAACTTTCTGCTTGGACTTGTTCTGTAATCTCTATTTGTATAAATACTCTAATCAATATTGTCCCTACAATAGAAGGCGAAATCATTTTCACTTCTAAATATACAAATGCATATAGAATTTTATTAGTTATTAATAACGGAAGTAGAATAAATGCACTTTAAATTACCTATCTGTTATTATCTTTAAGTACAACGCTATCAACATTGTTTGTCTTGATTTTAGACTATTTTCCACGGGTGTAATGTCAATACTTACATCCAGTTTTCAATGTGAAGTTAGCGACATACGGTATGTTACAAAATTTCTGTTATTGTTTTGTCAAATGTGTTTTTTACCGAGTTAATTGTCGTGCATTGTTTGTTAATTCAGCTGCGTCATTATAGACATTGTTTTTAATAATTTCTACACAAAAGTATTTTTCAAGACTACAACTATTATTAAATATTAATATGTAGTGTTTTATGTTTTTTAAAAATAAAAGTCATAAGCACACCCTGATGCACACCACTGTTGTAGTTCTAACCCTCATGTAGTAAGAACGTTATTTCTCAAGGTTGTGGTGCAAACACGAAAGCGGTACGGACAAAACATTCTCGATAGCACTGTATTAATATAGTACATTTTTATATTATAGAATTCAGAGTAGGCTTTGACATGATTTTTAGAAACAGTGTACTTTGAAGTTTCACTAAACTTACTAAATAAATATTTATATTTTATATTTTCCAAAATAAACATGAATTGCCAATATTATATGGTGATTTTCGGTTTTTAGGTCGTAAACCTGAAGTTGCCGTTTGTTTGTGTTACACTGCAAAAATGTGGTAAAATCAAAGCCTACTCTGGGTTCTATAATAAAAAAATGGGCTATAGTTCAGATTGGTTAAATCGCGTCTTCTTACAGTTGAATTCAGCATTAGTATGCATATAGACGGCACGGGAGTGAAACTTGAAGTGACAACTAAGATGGCGGGAGGCAACTTGAAAGCGGGAATAAACTTTTAATTCGTTATCCAATGAAATGTTTCGCTTTCGGTGCCACGTAGATTTGTCATCGAAGTGGTTACAGAGCTGTACAGATGGGTGGATCGGCTTATTTGTGTGAATCAACTTACAGTTTTGGCTCAGCTTGCTGAACCGATTCAGTGAACCGGCTCAAGTTGTTCATCGGTTCAGAATGGTTTTCGCCATTCAGCGAACGGAAGAACGAACTCCCATAAAGCAGTCCCGAGAAGTCCGAAGGGCCAAAAAGTCCAAAAGACCCGAACGGCTCAGTAGACCTGAGAAGTCCAAAAGGCTCGACAGACCTCACAGGCCCTAACGGTTCGACAGGCTCGACAACCCCGAAAGGCGGATTAACCGTACGTAGGCTCCAAAAGCGCAACAGGTCCGATGGCTTGAAAGGTCCGAACGATTCAACAGACCCAAGAGGTTCGAACGGCGCGACAGACCCGAGAATCCCGAACGGCCTGATAGACCCTGATAGTCCAAAAGGTCCGAGAAATCCAAAAAGTTCGACAGACCTCACAGGCTTCATCGGTTCGACAAGCCCAAGAGGGTCGAAACGACTCGGGAGGCCCAAACGGCCCGATTGACGCTAGTTGGTTATAAGAATTTGACAGTTTTGCAGTTCTGTACTATTAATTCAGGCTGTTTTTTAAAAGGATTTGTGACACACAACTTTTAGGTTATGTCAAATGATAATTTAGGTTAAATAAAATGTTGCAAGATGTAGCCTTACTTTTTATATTTCCATTTTAGGTTAGAACTAATAATGGAAGTTTTTGATTTTGATATTTAGATTTTATTACAGTAGTATGTAAACCAGATAAATTTGAAAACTTACATCTTACAACATAATAAAATAAAACTAACTAGCGTCCACAATAAAAGAGAATGGATAATAGATTTTTAAACTGGGGCCCGGCCCGAACCTGAACTTCGACCCGAGCCTCGTAAAGGCCTCTAGAGCAGGTTATAATCACTTTATACCTACAGTCTAGACATATACAGTGTCCGCCAAAAAGTCTGCACCATATGGAAAAAATTTTTATTGAATGACTTATGGAAAATTTGTCTCCAGCATCAGGTTTTGTTTGCTCCAGAACCAAAAATGACCTAATCAAAGGAATCATGTGATCTCCATTACCCGTCAAGTTTGACAATTTTAGAAAAAATGTCCGAAGAATGGATATATTTGACCGAATTTTGAAAAACGTCATGAGAAAGAAATCGCCCTTGCAATTTTTTACCCGTACGCAAATTTTTTAAATTCTGCCACGATTTTCGTATTTAGACTTTATTTCGCTTTTCCTTATTTGTTAATCAATAAAAGTTGATCCAATCTAATTCAAAACACTTATTGATTAGATACATATTGCACAATACTCATTTTACGGTCTAAATAGATAAGTTTGAAACATTTTGATTAAAACAGTAATAGTAGCTTATACTAATCCTAAACACTTTTTAAGAAGCAATTTGTTTAGGAAAACACGTAAGATAACCTTACTTTGTATCTAATTCTGTCCGCCATGTTTTGTCTCGCTGTCAGGTAGTCACTTGACAGTTCTAAATTCTAGGTTATAAATGAACTGTCAAATTGAAAGAATATAATTAAATTTTGCCTTCACTTGCGGTTTTGTTTAGTAGTGCTACTTTTAAGCTTTTTGTAGCTTGTTTTGCCACGTTTATTCCAAATGTTATGCTGCTATTGTATGGAGAAAAAACTTCAAAAGTCTTTTCATGAACAGATTAGTTAGACTGTGAAATATGTTTAATGTCAATTTTAACACCTTCTTGCTCAAATCCTCTTTAGCTCCTATAAACTTACATGACAGAAGTTCTAAGACATGCAAGTAGAAAATTCACTAATAGAAATTCTCTAAAATTTATCTTCGGACTGCAACCCATGCTTCATTATAAAGAAACAAAAATCTGTAAAAATCTGCAAGATTTCCTGTCTTTTTTCACTTTTGTACAGTTATTTGCATTTACGTTATAGGATAGCCTCAAAAGTAGTAACTTCAAAATGTCAATTTGCAGCACATTAGTTTAAAATTCGCTTTTTAAAGGCGGTATAATCTGTCGATTTGGCACTATGTGTAGAAGTGACAACTGACCTGATTGAGAACGTCCCGATACTAACACAGGGATTAATTCCATGGTCATTTCGATATTTTTCCATCTAAAGGACGAAAAAATTACTTTGTATTTGAATATTAGCATAAGAAAGAGCATAGACCGCAAACGCTATTGTGATTTTGTTTTTTGTGCAACTGTCATCTACAAATTGTCATTGCTGTCTTGTTTAAGTCATTACGTCAAATCTTTGTTTAGTTGTTTTCTATTTGTTTTTCGCGAATTTCTTGTAAGATCTAATATAAATGTGCCATTTTGCTTTAGTAACAGAATGAAATGTTTCATTTTTTCAAGGTATTTTTAAAACTTAAAATTTGAAATCTTTAACCTCTAATTTAAAAAATGTCTAAACCATTTGAAAGCACCAGATAATCAGGACATAAATTATGAAATTTCCCTAACAAACAAATAAATAAAATTAAAACTAATCGACGGCCGTTTTCGTGGGTAAGAAAATCGTTTGAATTTCATTTATTCTTTTCATAAATTTTTTAATGATTTTTTTAAGACTTATTAGGTGTCACTGCTTTCACAACTAAATACAATAAAATACGCATATTCTCCATTATTAAGGCAGTAAAATTTTTCTCAAATCGTACGAAATTTAAAGCAATAATATTAAATTTTCAGGTTATGTGTGCTCAACATAAATAATTTCACGTTTCGTCTTTTTTTTATTTTCATAGATATCACATTGTATTAAACACAGCGGTTAGATTTGTCGTTGATACTAATATGCAACCAAACGAAACAGTAAAATAATCCAAATAATGTAAATATTATTTCAGAAATGTGATTGTTACGGGAAAAAATATTGCAAAAGAATGTTTACAAAAATAACTTTATTAACAGATTAGTCTTTGCTTAAGATTTGTTTGGAAAATCTTAGTATTTTTTGTTTTTGTTTAGGTTGCAACTTCTGTAAAAATATGAATTTTAAGAGATGCCATTCTGTTCTAGATTAAAGGTTATGTTTTTGAAGTCGTTAAACCCGAATCAATAATTTAGAATTAACTACTCTGAATATAATTCTAAGGTTTATTGAAATTTATAAATACTTACACGATTTTAAATTTTTAAACCCACTAAATAGGTAATGTTATATAAAATTTAAAACTGTCACTTTTCGCACTTTACTTAATTATGTGAAACGAGTCATTTTTCTCGTGGGATCGTAAAAAACAGTTTAGTTTTCAAGGTATTTTAAAATAAAACAACCAACAGTCCCTTAAATATGTACTATAGGAAGACAAGGGAGAAATTCTACAAAAAGCTAAAACGTTTTCTTTTTTTCCGAAATAAGAACGACATCCAATTTCATACCTATCAATTATCTTTAATTTTTTAGAGACCGTATAATTTTTATTTATTTGTTAAGAGACATTTCCAGCCATACGGCCCTTTTATTTTATCGTAACGCAAAAGAATGAGAGCGGTTCTCTTTGGTAATAAGATCGCCCGTTGTATGTTAATAATTAATGATTTGCCTAATGAAACGCTACCCTCACGAAAAGCGAATTGGACAGACAATTGCGCTATTTTAGGAATTGAAACGATTATCATCCGTCCCTTTGTGCCGTCAATTGTTTTATTCCCAATTTTAGCCTTAAATAAGATGCTCGAATTAAAAAGTTTCTTTTTTTTGACAAACACGGTCTTTCTTTAATTCCTTTTGTAATGTAACTTGAAAAGACCAATAAAGAGAAACGATAAATAGTAATATTTCCATTAGGCTAACGGTTATACGAGGTGTTCCGGTTTGAATCTTGATAACTTCAGGAGGTGATAACATAGAAAAAGTTCTATAACCTTCCAAAGTTCAAAACACCCTGTATATAGGGTAGATCATTTATCTAATCTAAATACGTTCGTATTCCTTTCTTCTTTATTATCCATAAAGCAATCTAGTTAGCCAAAAAAAGGAAAATATTTTAAACAAAAGTAGAGCTGATTTTTCATTTGTTTGATTAAATCTAGGCAACATCAAACAATTTTGTACTATGTCGAAACTCAAATAAATTGAACTAAAAGAAATAGAATAGAAAACACATATTTTTTCTTTTCTTTTTTCCTTATCTTCTTTATTAACAAATATATTACAACTTGAATAAATTTTATCATTTTAGTTTCGACCCAAGTTTATGATAGCATCCTACACATTTTCGCAAAAACAAGAACATCACATAATTGAGTAAGTTTTGTTTCGTTTAACTTCCTACACGTCTCCTACAATTTCCGAAACTTTAATAGTGATGTGATGAAAAATACATTATAACCCCGTACAAGCAATCTTATCATTTCCTCTTGTTTTGTACACAACGATTTCAATACCAAAAGAAGATTTCTTTTCGTTGTAATTGTAAATTTGCCCGAATTACAAGATAAACATAATAAAACATATTAAAATGTAATTTCGGTAATGAGAATGATCGCGATGACGATGACGATGACGACGACGATAAGCAGGGAGATATAACGTCTGAGCCCGTGAAATTGAATGAATCCTATTTTAAGAGAGTCGCGCCGGATTTTCCATTTTCCGACTGCCAATATATTGATTTCCGGTCTATAAACGGTACCTTTACCGATATTAATAGTAGCGTCCTAGAAATTGAGAAAGAAAATAAACTTCTTCTAAAGAGAACAACACACACGTGTAGATCGGATCGGCCAATTCAATTGGTGCTTTCCAACGATTAAACGCCCGAGAGCCAAGACGAAAGAGCAAGGAAGAGAGATCAAGATGCAATAAAAGTTTAATACCTCTACGTATGAATGTTCACAGGCAATGGCACTTTAGAAATTCAAACTAACTGTAAGTTGTTCACAGTTCCATCATCATATTACTTTTAAGTATCTTGGAGGTTTGTATCAAGTAGGAAAAAAATGAATTTGAATTACAAACAAGCCGGAGTAACAAAATATTAATTAATTAATTACAGTCCTCAAATTATCACTTGAGTAACAGATTTTAAGATGCCCACCATTTTTAAAAGTATAAAAAATAAATTGTAAGATGAATGTATAATATTCATTTAGAAACATTAATCCTGCTCTATTTAAATAGAAACAAAACATACGCCCGACGCGCGCCCGTTATTATAAACCTTAGAACTACATAGAATGAAATATGAAAAACGATGAAAAATGAGCATCACGTTCAACTTTTGTATTTCCATTCTTGAACATTAACATCATGTAACTTTTCCTTTTGTTATTCACGTTCATTGTTCACTTTTGTTTTGTTTTTTTACTTTTTTAATTCATTTGCCAAGTCCCTCTATATCGCTTTTTTTGTTGTTAAAGTCCAAATTTAATCTGTTTTTCCAATAATTTAGTTTTGAATACCATTTGAAAGTATGAGAGGGAAAAAATTGACAATATTTAGTTCTCGAATGTTAAATTGTTAAGTTCGAATTGCATAATTAGTTGTTATTTCTTTAGTTATGGAACAGGATTAATAGTACTGCATTACTAGTTAATTAAGGTGTGTGATAAAATGAAAATTACGATGGTGTATTTCACCTTTGAAGTTTTCCATTAAGATAATACTGAATATTTCATGTGCATTAATAACAAAAGTTTTCTGATGAAATCGCATTGTCTTGGTTATAACATATAAATAAGTTGAACTTGCGATATTTTCAGCACAACTTTTAATAATATCCCGTGTAATTATACCATTCGGTCAAATAAAAAATCGAGTAAGCTATGAAATTAACCTAGCATTATTAAAAGGTATAAATGATAAACAAATATCCCTTTATTGGTATTTCACAGTTCTACATTTATAACCTAAAATACATAACTGCTTAATATTTTTAAATTAAATTAATAATAAATACAATAAAATAATCACATTTACGTTTTGACTCAAAACATAACCTTAACATAATTTCAAAATACAATCCTGAAAATACTTTTAATTGCCAACAAATGGAATACAAAATATTTGAACTATGCATTGTTGTCAATACCAATGTTTCCCAAAAGTGTAAAAAAATTGCAATTTTAATTTTGCGAAAATTAATGTAGGTCTTTCAACAAAACAAGGGTAAATGGCAATAAATGCATTATTAATACTTAAATGTCGAAATATAAATGTATTCGCACTCATTTAATGTTTATTTCGTCAAGATTTGAATATTTATATTTTTGTAATAAAAATTCTTGGCATTTAATATCCCATTTTATAAAATATCCATTGTTAAAAATTCCTACTACACAAATGCGTATTATAGACATTAGAAATTTCGACAAACTACTTAGGTTTTTACTGTGTTATAAAACCCACCAATTTTCCCAAAGTTAAATCTTCAGGTTTTTTTTACACTTTCGTCAAGTATTATCCTTTAACTGAGGAGAAATCGTCAGTGAAGATATTTTTTTAATACGATTTTGTTGCTACGCAACCTATACGCATAAAACGTTTACAAACGTTAAATTATCTAACGTTAAGTATACACATAACCTAAAATCTCATGTTTCATGCGGTTATTTATTTATTTCGACTAGCACCTCGGCAAATAATCCATATTCCTAATAAAATATTGAACTTTAATGCTTGATAAATAACAAATAACTATGTCTCTGTTGGTTTTTTTTTATTACTAGTTTGACTTTATTCAATCTACGAACTTCTGCAATATTCAAACATGGCTGGTAGCCAAGAAAGAAGACGATCTTTTTTCGATACTTATCCTAATGAAAAAGTTTCTGATTGGTTGATACGTAAACAGTTCTATGTTAGCCAATCAAGAGCCATTATAAGTTTGTAAAATTTAAGATTTGAGATTTAAGGCCAGTTCTGGCAACGTTGGTTGCAGCTGATGATCACTCTTTCTTTCGCCATTTTGATATATAAATATGCCAAATGACCAATGATATGTCACTTTTGATTAATAAATTTCTTTCAATAACTAAAGATCAAAGTTATACGAGACGAAATATCATTACAGATAATGTAAGGTTAGGTAATTATTAAATAAAAGAATTAAATAAAAGCGATGTATACTAATGATTTTTAAATTTTTTGTTTTCCACAGCTATCCATTTTAAAAACTAGAGAAGATATCCATGATATGCAAAGTGTGTTGCCTACCTATTTGTACCGTCTTAAATTGGGCATGAAATTAAATGTGGCGTTTTAACCTTGAATCTGGCGTAATTTAGTTCATAAATTTGACTTTAAAGAAAGTGCTGCCGCCTATAAGTAGAAACATAAATAGATTTGTTTGTCTGGTGAGATCTGCTACAAGCAGCTACAGTGCGTTTGTCTGTCTCCTACAGCATGAAATAAAAATGTTTGTTTCCAGCAAGCTGCTTGAGAGCAAGAAAATTTTGTTGAAATTGCTGGTACTCGGATGTCCAAACAGATAAAATAATAAAATTACAGGACATCACTGAGTGTGCGCAGTAAAGACAGATTGTGCCCAAGAACAGCAACCATGATTATAACTGCTGATTTTGCATTTACGAAAATTGACGTTTGCTGCTACCGATCGTCCAGGAAACTGACGATGCCAGTGTTACCACCTTCTAAATGCTTTTCGACACAAGTATCGCTAGTAAAATCCTTGTCCAGAATCAATTAGCAATTAGCTGTCGGTGAAAGGTTCCTGGACAATCGACCGTTGATGATTAACCGCTGCCGTCAGCAAGAGAAGCACTAAATCATTACTGTTCCTGTGTACAAGTATCACCAGTAAAATCCTTGTGTCTAGGAGTAAGCAGCAATTAGCAGCGCTGTCAGTGAAAAATTCCTGATAGAATTCTGAACGGTCCAAAATTCCCAGGCCCGGTCCAACCCGACTACGAATAAACTTGACTTCTTGATCGGTCCGAAAAACCCGAACGGCCCGATTAATCCGATAATACTAAACGTCCGATAGATTTTTAAACTGCGGCCCGGCCTGAGCTAAACCCGGTGCGGTTCCGTTCGAGTCAATACAAAAATGACGTCCCGAAAAGCCCGATCAATCCGATAAGCTCGATAGATTCACCAAGCCCAAAAGATCTGATAGAGCCAAACGGCCGGTCAGGCTCGACTTACCGGACGCAGGCCTTAAAAGCCTGATAGATTTTTAAACTGCGGCTGGACTTGAGCTAAACTAGATGCTTGTCCGGGTCAGTACGAAAATCACATCTATCTGAGTCAGTACAACAATCTTCCGATGCGGTTCAGTACGAAATACAAAAACAACGGCTCGAAAAGACCGACCGACCCAATAAGCTCGAGAGGCCCTACACGGTCGATGACCGGACGTAGGCCCTAAAAGCGGCCCGACCTGAGCTAAACCCAAGCTTTAGGTCGAACCTCGCCAGGACCTGACCAAGAAACCAGTCCCGTCTACGGTACAGTATGAAAATTCTTCTCTTGGAGTTGGAGTCAGTACAATAATTCTCCGGTGCGGTTCAGTACGAAAATAGTCCGTTGCAGTTACAAAAACGACGTCCCGAAAAGCCCCAACAGTCCGATAAGCTCGACAGGTTCAACAAGCCAAAAAGCCCCGACAGGGCCAAACGGCCAGTCAGGTTCTACTGACCGGATGTAAGCCTTAACAGCCCGATAGATTTTTAAACTGCGGCCCCGCCTAAGCTAAACCCAAGCTTTACGCCTGGCCGCGCAAAGACCCGACCAAGAAACCCGTTCCATCTACGATGCAGTAGGAAGATTCTCCTCGTCGGTTCAGTATAAAAACAATGCTTGTCCGGATGACTACGAAAATTACGCCTGTTGGAGTCGGTACAATCCTCCTGTGCGGTTCAAAACAAAAATAGTTCGTTCGAGTCAGTGCAATAAAGATCTTGGTTCAGTGCAGTATGAAAATCGTCTGGTTCGGATTAGTACAAAAATAACGACCCGAAATGGTAGGCCCGAAGGCTCGTACGGACCGAGAGTCCCAAACGACCCGACAGGGCCAACAGGTCCGAGAGACCACAACAGCTCGAGAGACCCGAACAGCTTAACAGACCCTGATGGCCCAACAGGCAATACATTTTTAAACTGGGCCGAGCCCTGACCTGAAGCGTACCCGAGCTTGGGCCTGGGCCACGTAAAAAAGTCCGACTAGAAAACCGGGCCATTGCAGACTTCTAACGCTGATGCTTTATTTATTTTTGTACCACTGTGACTATTGCCTTTAAGTTGGTAGTAAATTGACTAAACAAGCTGATTATGAAAGATAAAGGTGTTAACAGGCACACTACAAAATTTACATTGAAAGTAGTTCACATAAAACAAAATTAATCTTTGCAATTGTTTTTCATTTGCTTTCTGCCAGTATTTATATTTTTCATAACCTCAACTTGACTTTGACAAATGTCATCTTAATTATTCAGGGTTAAATTAATTTAGTTCATTTCTAGCTATAACAGTATTACCAATTTTCGCAGGTGTACCAACTCGAAAAGGAGTCACAATATAAGAGTAAAACACGATGGTCGCTACACATCTATTGGAAATTTAAAAAACTAGTTCGAGGGTAAAATAAAGTAAAAAAAAATCTTCAGATTTGGAGATTTATAGTCAGCTCTGGAGACATTGGTTGCAGCTGATGATCACCCTTTTTCCACGATTTTGGCGAAATTTAGCGCCATCTCTTGGTTGATGATTTTTCCCTATTAAATGAACACTCACTAGTTGTCAACATTGACAATTTAGAAACGCAGTCCAATCAAGTTCAGAAAAACCTCGAAAAATATGCGGACTAATTTCAATAACAAACGACGTCGGCAAATCTTGAGTAGCCTAACTCACAAAAAGTTGCTTTTATGTTTTAACTGACACTTCCGCGTTTGTTATTGTTTATTTCTCTTTTAATCAATAGGCATAATTATTTAACCCATCCCAGTATACAAGTATAAATTTTTAGGTTTTTTCCACATCAAAATTCCGCCGATTACTTTTCTTTTTTAAGGAACTTTTTGTTTAAGAAATTTCTTCTAATAAAACAGGTCTCCTCCTAGACGAGTTTTGTAAATACGCCACTGACCCATAAATACTCTTTTGTCTACGGAGAAAAAAACTATCAATTAGTTCTACAATTAAAGGTATAAGAAAAGATTGTGGTAAATTACGACGTCCTAGGCGAGACTAATAAATAACAACCCTTAAATAATAGTGTAAACAATTGAATCCACGAAAACAATTGGAGAAACTAAAATCAAACAATTGATTAATCGGTTTCTTCAGTATTTGCTCAATGCCTTAACTATTTACACAGAATAACCGATTAACAGACACAGACGGCTTGATTTCTAAGAATCCATTTAATGGGTTAATCGAATAATCGAAATAATCGGTTTTTTTCTAAATGATAATCGAACTCTCGATTATTATGCACAGTTCTAGTTCTGATCACCATTTCTTCCGCCATTTTGACGAAATTTAGCACCATCCGCCATCTCATGATCAATGATTTTTTTCCCTTATAGGGTTTTAGTATACATCGCTTATTATTTTGTCAAGAATTTATTAATTTATTTAGTAATTATCTAACTTTGCACTACAACGACATCTTATTTCGTATAACTTTGATCTTCTGTTATTTAAAAAAAACTGAAAAACAATCGTTGCATATTAGGTCTGTTCGTTTTCTTGTTCAATTTGCTTCAAGCAGAGGCAGTCGAGTATTGTCACGTGACTAAAGAGAGCAGGTTCAAGCACATTACTCCATTTTAAGCAAACGAACGACTTTTTCAGAAACGTCAAAATAATCGGCTTGTTTCTAGCCTAAAAAAAAGCTCCTATTATATTAAACATTTTTAGGTTTTAGGAGTACCTAAGTCATTATATTGTACAATATGGAAAAACAATGGTTAAAAGGACTAATTATAGAAGAAATTGTGCTAGATAATGAAATACACCATGAATTACATACTTCTTCTGACAGTGATAGTGAACTTCATGATTTAATCCTGTTACATCTTAACAAACGAAAGAAAAGGAAGAGGGTTTGTATAAATAATTATTGTGAACAGGTAAATAGTGAAATACATCGACTGTACTAGTTGTCACTGATTTATTCAGTTATAGTATACTTACAGGTTGTAGAAAATTATTCTCATAAAGAGTTTGTGCAGCATTTCAGGTTAAGCAGAGAAATAGTTGAGAAACTTGAAAAAAAATTCTCTCAGAGTAAATGGTTTAAAGACCTATATATTTCAGGTAATATAAAATTATTCCAGTATGTTGCAAAAAGACTAATGTATAAAGCTTTTTAGCAAGTTTACGTGCCAACATTACAGCATCTAAACACATTTTACTGTTTTTGTGGTTTGCTGGGCACGAAACAGTCTCTTACAGAGATATAGCAGATCGCTTTAATCTGCCGTTAAGTTATGTGCATGATGTTTTAACTAGGCATGTATTTTTTGAGTTCACTCGCAGCAGATATTATCAAACTTCCTTCTGTAGCAGAAAAAGAACAAACCACAGCATTTTATTTTCATAAAGCTGGTATTCCTAATGTGATTGGTAATTTGTGCTTATTAAATATTACATCAACCTGTGTATCATATTTTTTTGTAGGTTGCATAGATGGTAGTCATATTAAAATTGATAAGCCCACAGAACGATCAGTAGACTATATAAATCGAAAAGGATACCATTCAATTGTTCTTCAAGGATTGTATAATGAACATCTAAATTTTATAGATATCTTCATAGGATATCCTGGTTTGGTACATGATGCCAGAGTTTTTAGAAATTCTTCGTTATATTCTAAATTACAAACTGTTTGTGGAGGTAAGTTATTATAATGATTTTAATTTGTTTATATTCTTTCCTGAATTTTTAGATAAATATATATTAGGCGACAGTGTATATCCACAGTCACCACAATTATTAACTCCATATAAGGATAATGGGCACCTTACTGCAGCACAGAAATATTTTAATAAAAAACTTAGTACGTGTAGAGTTGACATAGAACATGTGTTTGGATTATGCAAACAAAGATTCAGGCAACTCTACCATGTAAAACTACGAGGGCATAGACGTATATGCCATTTTATAAGAGCTTGCTGTACACTTCATAACATCTATCTATCTATCTTCTTCTACCTTCTATCTATCTATCTATCTTCTTATTATTATTATTATTATTATTATTTTATATAAATAAAAATGAATCGCAAAAATGTATGAAGGCGTATCACTTCACAACGACTGAACCAAATTGGATAATTCTTTTTTTGTTGTGTTTGTTACTATCAGGAGAAGGTTTGTATAAAAGAAAATTTCCAAAAAAATGTACGGAAAGACGTAAAAAAACATTTTTTCTCTTATACGTCATTTCGAGTGGTTCCCGAAGTATACTATAGATGGCGCCGCCGGCAGGGTGGCGAAAGTGTTGAAGTGTATGTAAGGAAGTTTTTGTACTGTCCAAATGGAAAAACTAAAAATGTGGTTTATTACAAAGCTTTACAATAAAGTATATAAATTCTTAAGATTTTTCTTTCATTTTAATCGTAATTTAATTTCGAAATGGAAAATTGTCTTATTTTTTTCATTAGGTACTCCACCCGTGCGAAGCCGGGGCGGGCAGCTAGTTGCTAATAAAAACGATGCAGATATTTTTAATACAGAAGCTCCAGTAGAAGATATCCAGCCTGATTGTGCAGAACCCATCCTAAATGATAATAATCAACCACATGTAAGAAATGAAATATGCAGTCAACTATTTCTAAACAGATAAAACTGCTTCAAAAAAAACGTTTACTCAAAGTAATTATTTGAATTATACAACATGTATTAGAAAATGTAAAGATTTTAATTAAAGCTATTTTATTATCCTAATTTGTTGATTAACTCTTGTAGTAGCGCATTTCGTTGCTTCATCAGTTCCATCATTTTTTCTCTTTGTTTTGTTTTTTGTTCTTCCAATACTTTTCTTTCTTCCATCTTTTTTTTAATTAAATTATATATATATTTTGCACATCCACATTACTAGTAACTTTTGCTCTTTTACGGCAGATTGGTGCTTCATTCCTATCTGGCGTACTGCATCCTGAAGATGTGCTTCTGAAATCCAGTATAGCACAGTCTACAATCTATCATTTTTATTTTTATAACAAGACTTACGGTATATCATCTAAGATGGATCATCCTTACAGGCAATGGTCTCTATTGCACTGTCCATTGTGCAGGGTGGGATAATACTTGCCCTTTTTGCCAAAATCTCAGACAATTCGCTGAAATTTGAAATTTGTTTTGTTAACATGCATTTGAAATAATTATAAATCCTACCTCTGAAAAGGACAGTACCTCTTTTGTCTTCCCGTTTTATTATTATTATCAATGATTTTTTATACGCCCTTTCAAGGCTTTTCCATTTGGATTCGCATTGTTGTGGCGTCTAGTTGTATGTGGGATCGACGTTGTTTAGATCATTACTTATCAATGTCCACATGTTCTTTAAAGTTTTAATGCTTCGATTTTCCACCAATTCTTTTTTTGTTCTGTACAAATCCAGTAACATTTTGGTTGCATTTTATGGCCAATCTGCATTTTCCTTTACATTATTATTAAGTGATACATCAACATTGAGTTCATCTTCTTGCGTCGTATTATCATCAGGTGCATCATTTTTTTCAAAGATTACTTTTAAGTAGCGATCTTTCTCAATTTTAATTAAGGCATTATGTTCTACAGAAACAGCTCCTCCAATAGGTATTTTATAAGTAACATGATCTAAAAATCAACATGGATTTATATCTTTTAAATATTTTTATTTCCATATGTTACTTACCAGATCCATCTAAAATATAATAATTATCGAGAACATCTCGTAAGATTGCATTTATGACACCATCTTAGCAACTTTTTACAATTACGAACAGTTACTATTACAGAATTGCGATAACTAAACGCGGTTATGTTTCTCGCAAAATTGGTGGTTATGTTTTAACGCTACACTGCTGCTCAACTTGCTCCACCTTAGGAGATCGAGCAACTTTTCTTTGCTCGACGTGATCTAGAGTGAGTTGCTCGATGCAAACGAACAATTTTCGAGCAATTGCTCTAACGCAAACGAACGCCTAATGCGTTGCTCAAATTGCTATAATGTGATTAGAGCAAGCAAACGAACAGACCTATTATGTGAAAATGAGATTCAGTCGTTTGTCATATGTGTTGCCTACCTACATGTAGCAAGATAAATTGAGCATATTGTATAATACCGATTATTTTTAAGTATAATATATTATTGTTCACCACGAAACTTGGTTGTTCATTTCAATTAACAAATGAATAATTTTGATTAATTCCTAAATTGATTAGGTATTGAACTTATTGACTGAATTCACGCAAATAACTCTATTGAAATAGTGTTTTGGCAAAGATGTTGCAGACTAACTTTACAAGATAAAGTGCGGGATGAAAGAGTAAAAGAGAACTGGTAAATGTGAAAGGAAAGACTTCCATTAAAGGCTTAGAAATGGAAACCAAACGTTAAAAGAAAATGAGGGCGTCCTAGACTGAAATGGAAAGAAAAACAAGTAAGAAAGCAATTTAGATGATGAAATGAAATTGCGTTGTTAAAGAATACAGCAAACGGTAAATGGATACTCTTAAAAGATTCAAATTGGAGATTAAAAATAATAAAAATATTCCTCAATCCAATATAAAACAGAGAGCAATAAAATTTTTGATTCTTCTTTCTGAAGTCGAAAAGCATTAAAATCAAAGTTGGAATAAAATACATTGTGGAACGAGTGTAATACCAAACGACAGTGTTCAATTTTATATTTCAACTTTACATGTGTTTAGAGAGGGGAACTCCTGTTGAACTCGACTGGTACAACATCATTTTATGTAAAACCAAATTCACAACTGAATCGCAGCTTGGCAGAATCCACCCACAGAGAGAAAAATTTTATTTCTATTTCTGAACGACCAAACCTTTAAAATTTTATTCGTATTTTTGCCACATCCTACTATCTTAATATAAAAATTAAACAGAAAACAACAAAATCGAGTTTTCACAAAAATCACGTAATTTCAATACCACATACCATCTAGATAAGCATCGAAATATTCTGTACGAAATATTCCTGCTCTATTTAAACTACTAAATATAAAGGAAAAACTTCAAGCAAAAATATGAGCTACTTCAATATTATCGCGATCGCAGTAAAGGTAAAAAACCCATCACGGGCCCTTTTTTCTCTGAATTATTGATTTCGACCGCCTTTCTCCGTTCGTTCTTGTTTGTTTTATGCCGGCAATTTTTATCAGATGTTATTTCTCAAGTCAATTATATCACACGAAAACTTAAAAAAATTCAATTTAAATGTCTTACAAAGAAAAAAAAATTCCACTCGAGCTTATCGAAGAAGTTAAGAAAAAGAGGGCTACTTGAAATAAAAAAAAGAGCAAAACACGTATCTCGTTAACACTTCAACAAGCAGAACGTTTTCAAGAAGCACTTGCTTTATCGACATTTTTACGTGTTGCTTTCGCGTATCAACAGCTTATTATAGTGGAGAGTATGGTACGTGTGTCTGTCTGTCTTTTTCTTTGTATGCATACGTATAGTTTTCATTTTTTTTTAGGAACAAAAAAATTTTCTTTGTTAGGAGATATTTTCAGGCAATTTATCTGATGCAGTAAAAATATTTATTCAAATTCAAAAAAAAGCGAAGGGTGGAATATAGGTATAAAAATGAACGTAGGAAAATTTGATGCTAATTTGTGCACACGTTTCTGAGTGTTATCTTTTACGAACACACACCGCTTCGAACAACACCTCCAAAATCCTTTATTTTCATTCTCTTCCAACCCCTCTCTTTTGTGGTAATGTTTTTTCCATATTTTTTCTTTCGAGCACAACGAGGTAAACAAGAATGAATTTATTGATGAAGAATTTTATTTAAAACTTTATAAATAATCTTGAAATCTAATCAGCTGTTAAATTTAAAATAGACGATTGTTAAAATTCAGATTCACCATCTGGTGGTAGTGATGCAACACAAAGCAAAAACAAGTCGGTAGGTTAGGTACGAAAATAATTTTTCTGTTGATATTTTATTCTTTTCTGATGTGCCAAGAGATAGATGTACACATATTTATTTTTACGGCACGTGTGTGCGTGTGTGTAATCGAGTTTTGAAACGTCTATTATTATAAAACGGCCACAACAAAGCATTCTTACTGGTTTTATTGATGAATACGAATTTACACGACTATCAGAACGTGCTGTACAAATGTATAGAGACCGAGATAATATCGTTATCTTGTTTTCAGAATTATCGAAAAATGTAATTAATTTTATTTACTGATTATTTTGTTAGGTTACAAAATCTAATCGTCATTTGTTTGTTATATTACATGGCTAACCATATGTTAAATAATGCATGCAAATAAGAGGTTTTACGAGGTGCAACCAAAAACTTTAGCGTCTCGATGCTTTTTACGCTAGAAACAGTATTTCATTATTATTAGGTACCTATTCTTTTAGGTCCAGTGAGCATTAACACTTAATTTGATAATAAAATGTTCGTAAGATAACCGAACGAAAATTGTTTGTTTATTCTATTAAACATAAAATTTCCGGCAACAGACTAACCTTCAAACCAATTGCTGGCACGATCAAGATTGCCCAATTATACGGTTGTATCAACACAATAGAAAATATGCACATTTTTTAGTTACATTTATTTTTAAATTTATTTTTTCCGAGATCGGTTTTAATGTCGTTTGTTAATATTTTAAGATTTTCAAGTTTCAAAAGGAATGCAATGCCCAAAAAAGGGTTTGCAAACCTGAAGAATTTTGAATTTTTTTTTTTCTGAATGTTGGTAAGAATCTCTCTGGCAACACTAGATGATATTAAATTAATTAATAATATTTAATTGACAATGCATCATCATTTAAGGCAAGACAAAATAGAAAGAAGTTTCCTTTAGGGGTTATGTTCATAGATGATCCTTTCTAATCATGTTTCTAATTGATACCTACTGTAGCAGGAGATTATTGGGATAAAATGTTACAGCTATACAAATAACCACAACACGAATAAAAAAACCTGTGGCGTGCCAAATATAATAATTTCTAATTTTCAATAGGTTTCAAGAAATTACAATAAACATTAGAATTATTTACTTTTAATGGTAATTAACATTAGAATCACTTTAGTGTTTTCCATCTGTGCTAATTAGTTTAAATACTTTTAGTTAAACAAGAATCCAAACATGAAATTGTCTTGCATTTCTAACAAATGACATTGTTGAAGAATGCCTGCCCACACACCAATCTTCAATGTGGATTTCAAGTAAAGCACCATGGTATAAACCACCAAGCCACTCCAGATGAGTTATCGAGTTGATACTACGTATTACAATTTATAAAACTTTGAACTCTACCAATAAGGGATTATTAACTGGAAAAATAGTGATATTGACGGTTTCTATGATTTAAATCAAGCGATTTAAATCAATTGACTTTAAAAAATCAATGATTTTTTTTAAATTTCACTAATAACGAAATTTTAAACCAAAGTGGCTACCAAATAAACAAAATAACCTATAAGTAAACTGTGAATATCACTAGCAGTGATACCAACTTACCATCAGCATATGAAATGAAAGTTAGGAATCTCTTCGGAACCGATAAGGCTGCTAAATTAGTATTTGTGTACAAACAACTAAACAGCCATAAACAGAAACAGAAGTAGTTTAAATCGCTTCAGTTGTTATACATAATAAATATATAAAAGTTGGAAATAAATAGTTTTAAATGTTTCGTACATGTGTTATTTTTATTATCCGAAGGTTTTTTTTAAATTTAAAATAATATATTTTGTATATGTCCCTTAATTGTTAGCCACTGGGGTTTTCATCAATATTTTTTTTATAAAGATTAACTGCTATTTTTATTAATTAGATTTTAAATAGAAAAAAATTAATGTATAACTTATTATTTAAAGCATCGTTATTCATAAAACCCTTGTTACGGGTTACGTTAAGGTTAGGATAGAGTTTGGGTTAGATTAGAGGTTAGGTTAGGTTTAAAAATTAATAACTTTTTAATTTCTAGTCTATCCAAAGCGAGTACGGTCTCGTTTTACTCGTCTTTGCACGAGCTTTCCAAAAATGTAAAGGTTGACCTATACAGTGTGTAACAGATACGAATTCGGTTAAATTAGAAGAAAGTTGACTATTTTGGAGATCAATTTACTTATGCTTTTAATTTTTCAAAATTGTTCACGACTTATTAGGATTCGCTAAAAACGAAATTATTTTATTTTTTTAAGTGAAATATCTCAGGAATGAGCAAAGATAGAAAAGAACAGCGAAGAGGGTGTTTTAGAGAATTTACTCCGAACACAAAAAAATTATTTTCGCAATTGTCTTTTGTTTTATTTCGGCGGTGGAACGTAAATTAATTTTTTTTCTAATGGAACGCTTACTTAATCTCCATAATACTGAATGGAACGCCTTAAATGCTTTTCAGTGATGCATGGTTTGACATGGCTATTCTTTTGTTTTACCGAGTTATGAAGTGAAAATCATTTTCCATCATAGTGTGCGGATAAAAATTGGAATATTTCTAATAATATGGTTACCAATAAGAACTACTTATTCATTACTTATTGGAAAAATGATTTATTGATATGAGATAGCAAGAGTATACTATATAGTAAAACCGGCTAGCTACTTAAACAACATAATACACAATAAATTTGATTTCCAATTTAATAATGCCTTGATAAGAAAAAAAGGATTTCTAAATTTCTTTCTTGTAGTAAAAGCATACATCGCAGAAACATGCAGCTAACAGCAATTTACCCATGTAACAATACTATCTCGTTCTTGTTTACTTCTCATTGTTGTAATATTCACTTCGTATACACAATTCCAGTATGCGTAAAAATGCAATACGTTTTAATTTTTGTGTAACTTAAAATGATGCATGACATTTAAGAATAGTTGGAATATTCAAGGAACATAACCTAGAAATGTAAATTTGACAATCTGCAGGCAGCCAATCGCGAACTAGCATTTAGAAAATCAAATGTTTCTGCTGGTTATTAAATAATAAAAAATTGTAAATTAAAAATTTTTATAATTGACGTAAATTGTTGGCCGTGGGAAAAATATTGTATAATTGGGAAAATCATCAAACAAGAGATGGCACTTAATTTCGTTCAAATGTATCAAAATGGCGCGGCGTACGAAAGAGGTGATCATCAGCCACTACCAACGTTGCCAAAGCTGGCTGTAAATCGTCAAATCTGAGGATTTATAAAATCTTACTGTTATGGCGATCATGTGATTACCCTATGATCACCCTCAAATTAGTTTTTTAAATTTACAATTTCAATCTATCTTTTCATATTTTTAAATTTAAATAGAAATTTAATTCATTTAAGGTTTTCAATTTTTCTTTCAACTGTAAAACACTGTCAGGATTCGAACTTAGCACTTTTTATACCAAAAAATATGTAATTCCCAACTCTTGCATGACGCTACCAAACGCTATAAAAAATCGTCGTGCTTTGCTTTCTCTTACTTTTTAACCCTCTCAAACTAAGTTATCGTTAATCTAGAGTTACGCTTCAACTTGAGATTGCTTATGACGGCCTACCGTCATGCTTCACTTTTTCCATCAAGGGATTCAGCTGTAAAACCTTTGTCTTACTTCTACTTTTTAATCTTCTTAAACCAAGTTGTCGTACATCCAGGATCTACGACTTGTTAGCGTTGTGCGTCCCCTTTTTCAGTAAACGCGGCCTTCGGTAATAACACCTTCAACTTCTTTATCTATCATAAGAAAACTAATCGCGCATTCTTTTGTGGCTTCGTTATTCAATCACGCACAAAACTTCCACGTAGTCCCTTGCTGTCTCTTATTTTTCAACCTGCTTAAAATAAGTTATCGTTAAATTAGGATCACGCAACCACTCTGCTACCGTCGTCGCGTCGCGTTCAACTCTTTCCAACAACGCCACCTTCGTCAGTTACATCTTGAACTCTCTTTGAACCGTCTACCATCGTAGAAATAAAAGAGAACCGACAGATAGATATAATTTTATAACACGAATGTGTTACCTTGGAAAACTGTAAGATGTCCGTTTGACCGCGCGGTATCTTCAGTGAACGCTTTCTCATCTCTTACGTCGCATTTTGTTTTCTACTTTTTAACCTTCTTTCAATTACCCAACAAACAAACCCTAAACTTGCATTGAACTTTCCTACTTATAGAAAAATGCAACCTTGATAATATAAAACTCGTTATCATAAACTTTATTCATTTCCAAATATTATCTTTTGAGCACACCCTGACACTAACGCGCATTCTTGAGCCGCTTCGCGACTCCACGCTTCACTTTCTAAACATTTCTCAACCTTTCTATACTAAAATCGGCGAACCAATGCAGTAATAAAAGTGCGTGATCAGTGCATGATCAATGCAAGCTCTTTTTCAATTGGCTGAAAAACACGTGCTTGAAGCCGGTTTCACACATAGAAGTGTGAACATCCACCGAACAGTGCATTATTGTATACCGATATATACAGAAACTAACATACTATCATAATCTAAAACCTCCGCGCTTCCGTTTTACTTCTTGTGTTTATTTTGTTTGTAAATTTTGGTTTTAGATTATAGACTTTAATGTGAATACCTAAACACTACTTATTTTAAATTTGGCGGGTATTTCATTCAAATTGTAAATTAGACGTCGACTCAGTTGAGTACTAGCGCATACTGCCCATGCAACTTTCACGTGATCACTGCATTGGTTCGCCGATTTTAGTATAGTCAGCTACTACCACTGATCACGCGCTGTATTTCATCGCAAGTCCATCTATGTACAGTGCCAACAAGCCTGCTCTCGCCGTTAACCCACATGAACCTTATTCTTATATATTGTAATGGTAATACTCGTGCCATTCAGTCTTTATTATAATGTTAGAAGTATGGAACTCGTTTCCTTAAACATTAACATTTCAAAGTTGTATGGTGTCTCCTGATAAGGACACGCTCACTCCTCAGCTTGCAGGACCGTCAACCAATCCTGCGGAAAAAGTGTACTATGGAGCATTTTAACTTTAGTTTAGTTTTTAATCTTCTTATGGTAGCTCAAAGGTCACGATTTGCTGAGCAACTGAGGGCTGATAGTTTTTGTTCCATTTTGGAATCTCTTCGACCGATATCGAAGCGGGATTTCTGGATTGGTAGCGTAGATGCCGTTCGTAATGTTAGCTTGAATATTCAAGGAACATTGCCAAGAAATGTAAATTTGACAGCCTGCAGGTGGCCAACCTAAAACTGGCATTGTTAGAAGCAAATGTTTCTACTGATTATTAAATAAGAGGAAATTATAAATTAAATCAACGTCCGTGCCCAAAGTGGCGATTTTTGATACAGTTTTCGGTGTCAAAAACGGCTTTTGTAAGCACTAGTGCCCAAAAGAAATATTTTTGATTGACATAATCTTATTTGATTTATAAATGACAGAAACACAAAAAACAAAAATGTTAAGTGGGTGGAATTTAATTTTAGTAATCCACACATCTCAAATAATGCAAAAACGACTAATATTTATCAATTTAAAATTTATGCACATTTTCTATTCTTGACGAGCTGTTAAGTGTGACGTATTTGGTTCCCAACAATTTTATTAGCAATGGTGTAGAATTCTCGTTTATATTTTGTTTTTGTAAATATAATACCGTAAGATAGGTTATGTTATGTATTAATATTAATGTTATGTTATAATGTTTGTAGTTTTCTACCGCAAAACATTCATTAAACATTAATGTTATATTTACAAATTTTTAATTTAAATTTAATTTAAAAAATACACGGTCTTCATCCATAACAACGGTTGCGATGCATAGTGTTAGGAACCAAAGTGACATCATTCCCAATTAAAACAAACTTCAGTCACTCGGTATATTGAAATAAATAAAATCTGTAATAATAATCAGAATAACCATTTAAGGATTTAATAAAAAATAGCTGCACCTGTGTAGTATAACATAAATAATATACTTTTTATCCGTCCGGTTTTTATTCATACACAGTACATGTATTACAATGTCATTTTAAAGCATACAAATTCCGATTTTATAATCGTTTTTGTTAATTACTCTAATAACGAATGGCTTGTATATAAATTTTAATATGCGCCGTAAAAACAAGGACTATTACATCATTATGAGATATAAAAGGTTTAAATACTGCGAGTGTTGCCTATTAGAAAAATAAAACGTGGGAAGAAATGTAAAGAGAAGATACGAAATACACCCGACGCGACGGTTATACTCTAGTTTAGTACTTCTCGCTCTTTGACAAGTTGCTATAAAACTTTCAAGTCTTTCTAAGAAGATATGCAGGCATACATCTTTTTAAATGAAGCGCCTACTTTATTTTGTTACCAAAGAATAATTTCTTTTGAATACTTTTCAGTGATGCACGTATAGATGTAAATTACGGGACAAAATAAATCACACACTCTTTTCTAATTCCGTGAGAAAAACAACCTACTGTACAGTTATTTTGAGTGAATAAGATGCTCATTAATAGTCTTTGGTTACTTGTGAGGAAGATTATCATTTTATTTACTTAAAATAATTGTACAATAAATAGCCTGTTTTCCTCAAGAACACAGAACATAAAATCCGATTTATTTTGTCCCTTAGTTTACATAGTTATTGTTTTGTTTTTCGAAATTATTAAATAAAAAACAATTGCAATATGCCGTAGCTTTTTTTTGTTAAAAAGAATTCAAGAAAACAAAATAATTACGTTTTCTTTATTTTTATTTAAGAATAATAAAGATCGAACGTCCTAATAACTAATATCTATTTGCCTGGAAATTCTTTTATTATATGACCTTCCTTTATAAAATTCGGTGCAACAGGTATTTCATTTAAGAGCATACATGAATCAAAAATTCTATTCATGGTTACTAGGTAAAAATTTTACGCTCATAAAAAACTTCAGTTTAACTTTCTTCTTATAATTATCAAGTCATAAATCAAACTTTTAACAGCTAATCGTATCACAAGCACTACATTGCATTTTTTTTATAGAATTCAGAGCAGGCCGTGGTTTAAGTTCATTTTTACAGTGTACAAAAACATGCAATGTGATGACCCGGTAACTTTATTTTAGTGAGAACAGCATCAATGTCATATACACTGTTATAGAAATTGTAAGTCATGGCCTACTCTAAATTCTATAGTCAAAAATGCATTGTAGTTAGGGCATTGGCGTCCGGAACATTTATATTTTGCTATAGAATATTGATGGTATCATGTATACCTTTTTAATAAATAGGTTTGATCTTTTCGCACAACATACAGGGTGGTGATTTGTCCAGGTGTATTATAGGGTATTCAATGTTAAGTTTTACTTATATTATGTTGCCAGTAGATTTTACAGCAATTAAGTAAAGATAAATAAATGTTTATAATTAAAAACTGCACAGGATAGAACTATAGTTTTATTTACGTATTATCAACAAATTACATTTTATTATTAATTTCTAATAAAACGTAAGGTGGTGTAATATAAATTCCACAATTCCAGAGTTTTAACCAACGAGCCCGTTGGCTGAGTAGTCAGAGAAGCGGCGTGGCATACAAGAAGGTCAGGGTTCAAATGCCGTGAACGACACCTCATAATTATTTTATTTTTTTAAATTTTTATTTTACCCGTCTTTTTGTAATAAATAACTATCTTATTAATAAAAAAAGGCCTTAATTTACTATTGGTTTCAAAGTGATCTAGGAACCTGGCGAACTACTATGTTTCGAAAATGTAAGTATTTTTCTTAGTGTAAATGTGACTTTATCGGTCAAATAATCCATTGGTAAAGATATTTTAGCCGAAACTAAATATACAATGGAAAAATTAAAGTGACCTAGTTCATTTTGAAACCAATAGTATATACTTTTAGAATAACTGTTATGTTTACAATAAACAAATCAGCATATCTACGAAAAACAAAAGTTTCAATTTTGCGTCAAATTGATTTGTAGTTGATTTGTTTATGTAACCATAACAATGAAGTATTCTAAATGTTATTGCAATTAATTATTACAAAAAGTAGAGGTAAAATAAAAATTTGAAAAACAAAACAAAAATAATCATGACCCAATAAACCAATGCATAAATGTGACAAATTTTAGAGACTATTGAAAGAATTTTGTTATATTACTATCTAAGTTACATCATTGTAAACAACGCAAATTTAGGCATATCTATACGATATAAAGAAATTCTGTAGTAGCAATATCATTATATTCCTAGGTACATAACAGTTTTGTTGCATCCATATAACAGTATTATATGGTTAATACATACTCTAAATATGCTTACATCATATCACGGGGTAATAATATCACGATATATTGGTTTTTATGTGGTTGTTACATTGGAGGAATCTTTATAACTCTTGTTATAGGTTAGGTACGTTACTGATTTATCACAAAAACACTTTCTATATATGAATTTATAAAATATATGTAAGTGATGTGAGATTCTGTATATGTTCTGCGTGTAACAGAATGACATGAATGTTACATACATTAAAGAGACATAGTAACATCAACAGCTGCGCATGCTTAATAAAATCTTAGCTTATGTAACGGTACTCAGTAGTAGTTTTATTCAGTTTGTGTCACTGTACAGGTGCTTTGCGCTTTCTATACTTTAATAGTGTTAAGTAGTGAGTGCCCTTTGTTTTTGAAACTTCATTATGGAACGTTACGACAAACGGAAGGTAAAACCTCTTCGCAGTTTGTTATCTCGACAAAAACGTCGAAAAGTTTTAAAAGAAGCTAGTTTGAGTGTATTAAACAATGAATCTGTCGGAGTGCTTTGTTCACTACAAGAAGAACGTTTATTAGTGCCAGCAATCGAAACTTATATCTCTCCATCTTCACCTCATTATTGTTCATATTGTTCAGTATTTTATTAATTATATTATTTGTAGAATGAAGTAAAAGATGAACATGAATAAAATACATAATTTTAATATGAATCAAATATACAGTGTGTCCGCGGATTGAGTTGACAAGAGGAAAAACTTTTTTTTATT
Organism: Ignelater luminosus; assembly: GCA_011009095.1. Taxonomy (NCBI): domain Eukaryota; kingdom Metazoa; phylum Arthropoda; class Insecta; order Coleoptera; family Elateridae; genus Ignelater; species Ignelater luminosus. The sequence goes on along the minus strand of VTPC01090880.1, from coordinate 455,198 downwards.
GGTTTTAGGACAAAATGTCACTTTTGATAAAAATTTTCTGGGTAATCACGAATTGTTAACTGTGTCCTACCTGCTTATAATCCCTAACCTGAATTGCTAACTGCTTGTATGACGATTGACCTCATGGCGATAATTCAAACACGAATTGCTAACTTTAGTGCAGGTGCTTCCTTTTTTTCAACTACCTGCGTAAGGCATACTGAAAATCTATTTCTTAACTGTAATAAAATAAATTCCATTATTTTGGTGCACAACTAGACACGTACAGCTCTAAACGGATGAAAGAAAGCAAATATAAAAAGACTCATTCATTTTAGCCTTCAGATAATATCATTCAGATATTCGCAAAATAATAAGAATTAAAAACAATGCATATATTAAGTATACACTAAAGAAAGGAGTAAAAAGATGAACACTTTTGATTTTCAGTGTATATTTTGAAAAAGTATTATGTATGTATAAGGCAACTGTAAAAGTTAAAAGAATTACCTACATGCATATAAGAATAAATTAGAATAGTTTCAAATTATATACAGTGCGAAAACTACTTATGGAATAAAATCAGAAATTTCAAAACAAATGATATTTTTGAAAAACGCTAAAACACGTCAATTTTTATTTTATACTTCGATGTTTTTAAGGTGTTGTGCTTGTTTGTGACGTCATTCCCTTTCGAGCAATGACGTCATATGGAGTTTTTTAAAATAGAATGCTATATTTTTTTTATTTTTGGGTAGTGAACAGGGACCTTGATTACACAGAAACCAAAAACTGGTTGAAAGATCCTTTTTCAAAAATATCATTCGCGTTTTGAAATCATTGATTTTATTCCATTAGTAGTTTTCGCATTGCATATAAATGAAATTGAGAAAAATTGAACTTTTTATTACAATATTTAACTTGGCACAGAACAAATTAAAACATTTATTATTATACACTATGTAAGTCTTGTCGTTTCTTGCTTAGTTCGATTACGAATTAATATTTTAATTAAATTAATAAGCACAATAAAGGGATTTGAAAAAATCATGACTGCAATGCTAGGATACAAATGTGTGAAACACTCGTTAAGGGTTGCAGTCCTCAGCAGGAGTAACAGAATTTTAAAAGTTAGCAATACGAGCTATGATTATCTATCTACCCATCATAAAACTTAGACGATCCTTTTGGGCGAGTTAGCAGTTCGGGTGCCCCGAATTTTCTGCTTGTTTCAAAACCTCCAATTATGGTAATATAATTTTGATGTTACCAATAATAATGAAGAAAATTTTAAAAAACGCATTATTTTAGTATAAAAAAACGACTAAGTTCTAAATTTATTCGAAAATCAGATTGCCATGTTATCTTTTTTTTGCAGGTGCAGTTCAAACATGGTAATCTGATTTTCGAGTAAATTTAGAACTTAGTCGTTTTTTTATACTAAAATAGTGCGTTTTTTTAAATTTTTTTCATTATTGTTGCTAACATCAAAATTATATTATCATTATTGGAGGTTTTGAAACAAGCAGAAAATTTTATCAAGAGTGACATTTTGTTCCAAGACCAATAATAAAAAAGTTTTTCCTCTTGTCAACTCAATCCGCGGACACACTGTATATAACTTTTTACATCACAGACGTGTAGTCATGTTGATGTAATTTCAATATTAAAATTAATATACTTATAAGTCTCAAATATAATTATGTTACATAATGGTAATATGAGAAACATATTCTTTCGTTGCTGACATATTTACATGGCAGAAATGTAACAGTTCTAAATTACAATATTACATTTAACATATATGTCTCAGAGTTTATGTAATTGACACATAAATGGTATGAGTTTGTATTTATTGGGGAGATATCCGACGGGATTTGAACCTGGACCATTTCGTATGCCACGCGGCATTCTTTGACCACTCAGCCAATGTGCTCATGGGTTAAAACAGCGGAAATGTGGCATTTACATTACATTAAATTATTTTATTTTCATATTTAGCATCTTTTTAGTGAAAATCTCTGAGCTTTATTGCACTATAACTTGGTCATGTGACGGTTACGGTACATTTGGTCAACGATGATGGTAATTTCATTCATTCATCACCAGGATGCCGTCAAATCTATCCTCTAAATAGACTGGGTAAAACGATACCTATGTCACAGTGAGTCAAAACAATTGCAGGTTTGTCCCCCCCAAAACCCAAATTAAGTTTACAATAGACCAGAAAACTCGTCGATAGCAAAAAATGTTCACATCGGTTCATTAAAAACCAAGAAGAACTTAGAAGTTGTTTTTATTTGTCACAAGGCAAAATGACATAAAACTTGTATTTAGTCTGAAATACAGAACTATAAAGCTTCTGGTAAAGTCTAAAGTCTAAACAGAGACAGCGGCGGAGGTTTTCTTAAAGTGATACACGCTACCAGGGCACGAGCTGCACATCAAGCAACAGCATGTATCACATGTATGGGCTTCAGAGGCATCATTCGAAGCATGGATAGTTAGCCGGACAAGCTCGTTCGTGTCCCTTTAAATTTTGGTACGTAGTACTGAACACTGAAATTTTATTGCTGACTTTCATCCATCCAGTTTATTAAAGAAGAAAATTATGCAAGATGGCTGGCTAGTTACTTATTTAATGGGAATAAAAATCTGAAATTATGTTTAAGTATTTATTAATCTGAATAAACCTTAGAATAATATTCAGAGTAGTGAATTCTAAATTATTGATTCGGGTTTAACGCCTCCAAAAACATAACCTTGACGTCCGTCAAAATTCATATTTGTGCAGTAGTTGCAACCTAAACAAAAACAAAAAAATACTAAGAGTTTCCAAACAAATCATAAGCAAAAACTAACCTGTTGATAAAATTGTTTTTGTATTCATTCTTGTACAATATTTTTTCCCGCAACAATCACATTTCTGAAATAATATTTACATTATTTGGATTATCATTTTGCATATTAATATCAACAACAAATCTAACCTCTGTTTAATACAGTGATATTTGTCAAAATAAAAAAAAAGACGAAACGTCAAATTATTTATGTTAAGCAAACATAACCTGAAAATTAAGTATTATTGCTTTAAATTTCGTAAAAAGTTTTACTGCCTTAACAATAGAGAAAATATGTACATCTTATTTTTAGTTTTGAAAGCAGTGACACCGAATCAGTGTTAAAAAAATCATTAAAAAATTTATGAAAAGACTAAATGAAATTCAAACGATTTTCGTACGCGCGAAAACGACCGTCCATTAGTTTTAATTTTATTCACTTGTATTTATGTCCTGATTATCTGGTGCTTTTAAATGGTTTCTTTACAATGTTGGTGGCGCTACTGATACTACATGTTTGGGCATTTTCTAAATCGGAGGTTTACAATTTAAAATTTAAAATTATAAGTTAAAACTTTAAAAATATCTTTAAAAAATGAAACATCTCATTTTTTAACTAAAGCAAGATGGCACATTTATAGGTCTTACATAAAATTCGTGAAAAACAAATAGAAAACAACTAAACAAAGATTTGACATGAAGACAACCTTATACAGCAATGACCATTTGTAGATGGCAGAAGCACAAAAAACAAAATAAAGTCACAATAGCGTTTGGGTAACGTGATCTTTTTTTAAATATTACTTAAATATTAAGGCCGACGAAGCTTTCCTATGCTAATTTTCAAATTCAAAGTCGAATTTTCTTTCTTTCTTTAGATGAAAAATATCGAAACGACCACATAATTAATCCTTAAGTTAGTATCGCAACCTTTTTGATCAGGCAGTGTTGCCAACCTCTCACGGTTCAACTTCCTCAGAAATATACAAAATATCCTCGAAATTTCCCCTTAATTTGAAAATTACCCTTTTTTCGTATGAATGGTTTTTATATGCTGAACTTTACTCCTCAGAGCTCTGCACGGGTTGAAATTTCTAGACTTGGTCCGACTGGGGACAAACTTGACGCGCCCAGAAAAAAATCCGGTAACTCCTTGATCGATCCGAAAGCTCCAACAGGCCGTTAGGTCCGAAGAGACTGACAGATCCGAGAAGCCCGAAGGGCCGAGAAATTCAAAAGGTCCAACAAACCCGTATGACCCGAGAGGTCAGACAGGCTCGAGAGATCCAAACAGCCCGATAGACTCGAAGGACCGAGACGTCTAAAAAGGCTCGACAGGTATCTGAGATTTTGAGGAATTCAATTTTACTAGAAAATGGTGAAATGTGGCATGAGATTTGAAGTAACAAAACAACAATATATTTTCTAAATTATAACAAATTTGCCCTGGATTAGGTTTAGTTTATAAATTTAATGTTTTAATTTAGAGAAAAGACTGTTAGCAATTATGTGATTATTAGCTATTCTAGTGAATTGCATCGAATTTGAACCACCCTGTACACTCCGTATGAAATTAATGTTAAAATTTCGATGAGAATTTTTAGACGACAAATTTAATGTCCGGTCTCTGTTGGCAGATTTGTTTTTGGAACCTCCATAAATTTTACAGCGCTCAAGTATTTACGGTTTCAGTTCCCAGACCGGACCAGATTCATTCGTGAACCTGCATGCAACTTTTATTATTTTACAAATTGTTACAGAACTGAATACAAATTTGGTACATTAATAAAATAGCAGCCCAGAGTTTCAGAAATTTAGTAAATCTCTAAATATTTCGTCCTACTTGGTGGGATCGACATAAAAAATATTAATACAACAGAATAAAACTTTCCAAGCACACTTGGTATTGAAATGTTTTATCCAGCTGATCGATAACAATGTTTACATACATCACACGCACATAAAAATTCTCCTACAAAAAGGATGACTATTCATATTGCACGCCACAATAAAAAGTAGTAATTATCTATTAAAATAGTCACAAGGGACTTTACTGCTGAACTTTATACTTAATAACGGCCTTCAGGTTATGTATAAATAATGAAAAATAAATTACATAGATATCTAATTAAGTAATTACTATTTTACAACTAGTTACTATATTAGTATACGATTAGCTATTAAAACGACTAGTTTCTACTTTCTATCCTTTCTGATTCATTTGAAAAAAAATTAAGGGGGTGTTAAAGGGGGATAAATGTATTTTGTTAGTGGCAAGAACTACTGTATATTAATCACAAGGCCGTGTTGCCCTTTAAAAGCTGGATGTACGTGTCACATCATTAATTTTGTTGCCATTTCGAAAATTAAAGTTTGCGACGTAGAAACCTACGATCTATTTGAAGGTAGGTCTCGGTTTTGATGCAACCCTGGATGCAACCCTGCATGCAACCATTCAATTATTCTTCATTTTGTTTTCAATGGAAAAAAGACCGTCGAACAATATCTACGTTGTTGGATTCTAAAAATATGAAACCAAAATAAAAGACGTCAAATATATAGTCAAAGGTATTCGTGTTGTTATATACATAATGTTTCTGTAGTACTAAAAGGAATAAAAAGAAATCGAAACAAGCTCATTCTAAAACTTCTAAAATGAAATGGATAAAGCAAAAAATACATAAACTGCAGAGTTGTCATATTTCATTATTTGGGTTGTTTTAAGGTTAATTTCTAGACAATGATCTATCAAACCGTCAATTAACGATTAGCGATTTTCATCTTACGCTAAGAAATTCCATATGAGACTACCTTTATCTTTTTTTAATAGAAGTCTATTAGTTTTAAAAATTAATTGTTCGTAATTCATAGTTCTAACGTACCCTTTGTTTATTATAAATTATTAATAGCTCACTGCAAGAAATAAGTGGCAACGCCGTGCCGTTTACTAAACTTAAATTTGTCAGAATAAAACAGTGATATTTTGATTGCTACAAATTATCCAGGTATCAAAACAGTTTCCTGCACTAATAAGTACATACCAAGCGATTAAATTGGAAAAAAAGTAGGCGACCATGCAAATTAATTTTTGTCGGTACTTGATAGTTGTGCATTTTGGTTATAAATGATCACAAAACATTTAAATTAAGGTTGTTTTAATTCTTTTAGTTGTCCTAATTATAAACAAACTTTAATAAGGAATATGCAGAAATTTTAAATCAAATCAATAAAAATCATAGTCGAAATATAATTATAGTACAAGAGCCACTAACAGAAAAAGAAGGCGCGAATCCTAACTTTCTGGTGTAGTTTACCCATCGACGCAGTAAGGTATCCAGATACTTTGGTGAAAATTTCAACGAGCTAGGTGTGGGCATGCGCTCGTAGTGGAAATTATGAAAAAGTCTAGTTTGTAGATTTTCGTAAAGTGGCGAAATACAAGTGCTTTGGTGAAAACATCAGAACGCTAGACATGGGCGGTTTCGTGTAAAACCCGGAAAACCGTAAACGGAAAATGTCACTTATCGTACCTAATCCTAACCACTTGAAATTTGCGCCATTTTATCAGTTTTTTTATCCCAATTCCTAAAATCAAAAGGCTAGAAACAGTGTGGTTTTTGTTTCTTTAATTAACATTTTATGCGAAAAAGTTCACGTTTTTCAGTTTTTTCCAGATTTTTAAAAAAATCTAAAAATATGCTTAAAATACATACTAAGACTTGAAAATTTGGTTGCGTATTATTCAACGTTTGTATAATACGAATTTTGGAATGCCAGAAAGGTGCGCCCCTTCCTATAGCCCAAGGATGCCCACTCATTTGCAAAACTTCATTTCCCAAATTGCCGTAAATCCGTATTGCCCATAATTTAAGTAAGTAAATGATCATTATAAATATACTCCGTTCACGATGTTTCTGAGTCGTAACTGTCGTAAAATCGTAATCTTAAAGCACATTAGGACCTAGAAACATCGTGAACGCTGTATAAACCGTAAACTTACTTGACCGACTGTTTGGTTGGAAACGAAACCATGTTGCCAGAAATGAAGATTTTTCTTTGTTTTAAAGATTTTTAAATGGCGTTGAAGAACAATTCATTAAATTTAGGATTTTGCATTCATTAGTCATAACATTAGTACTAGTGAAGAGTATAATAATAAACAATTACACGATACTAATGTTCTAGGAGTTTGAACGTTTCAGGCTAAAATGGGAATTATGGAGCACTGCATAAGCCTTCGCTCGCAAGGACAACACAACAATCTAGTTTTTAAACTTACCTCTTTGGCTTAACTAATGGATTTCAAATTCTTCATTGCACATTTAATCAAATTTTTACAGCTTGGTGCAGGGTAGTGATCATAAAGTTTATATCAGAAATAGGAAATTGTTAAAGAAATATGATAAAAATTGTAGATAATTATTCTCAAGAAGTAAATCAACATTATGCTTCGATAAAATATTAGACTCTTATCAAAATAATGGAGATTAGGGCTAATAGTTATAGATATCTTGTCAAATTAAACAACATTATATTAAATATGTTATTTTTCTTTATATTAGTTTTAAGTTTGTTTAAAGTTATGTTGTAAAATTTCTTTATAATATTTATGTTTTGGTATAGCATCGCAGCTTCCGATCATTAGAAGGTTTACCGAAAAACAAAGTATGTGTTTTCTAGTAATGAAAATAAGGCAATTTTACAAAATGCAATTAACCAACATTTCCTCGCTTTAAAATACCTGCACGATCCTTGTGAAGTAATAAGAATTATGTATTTAGGTGTGAAATTTCAAGTTTAAACCTTTTTTTAAATTTAAACAAGAATCGAGATATTGTTCCACAAACACTGATGATCAATTCATTCAGCTCCATTATTTTTCAATGATAATGAACATTTGTGTTAAGAAAGAAGAACTAATCGGCTTTTCTTGGGACACAGTGTTTTATAACAATTTCTCAACAAACTGTACTATAAATGATAACACATACTATTTTTCAAAATAACGCGCAATTTTTAACTTAATGATTTAATATCTGTCTTTATTCCCAAGAAACTCTGTTTACACAGGGAACGTACAACTAAAATTCTTGTTGATCAAGATAATACACCAATACCAAATTAAGGACCGCTAAGGAAAATTACATGTTGCACAGGTATGTATATGAGAGGAACAGCATTTAGTTAAGATAAAACAATGCGATACTGTCCATTTTTAATAACGTGTTTAAGCAATTCCACAAAATTTAACAGTTTCATAACCTAGAAATCAAAACTCCGACTTCTTTTGATAACCAGCTGTTTTTGTTTACAAATACAGTTTTAAGATACAAGTGTAAATGACGCACTAAAATCGTTGGAATCAAAGCCAGTTGATTGTTATACCAAGTACCGATACCAAACAAAAGACGATCGTAAATTGAGCTCAATAACGATTTTCTCTCCGCTAGAGGCGCTGCTAATCTAAGTTAAATTTGACAAGTTTAAACGTCAGTTTGTAAGTTTGAGGTTATTAAAATTTAAATTTTAGAAAAAAGTAATGATTAAATCCTTGTTGTTGCGTATTCTTTATTCTTTGCAAAGTTTGTATGAGCAAGTGCATATTTTCTACTACCTGGTCGTCATCTTCATCACTTTCACAATTATTTTTTTATAAATTGGTGTAAAACAGATTTTGTAGGGTTGCGCAACCGTTTCTGAATAAATCGTGTTAACCCAAATAACTGTCATGTAATTTGTATGATGAGATCAGAAATACAAGTTAAGTCTCCGAAAATGCATTATTTATTATATTTTCTGAAATTTAAATTTTAATAACCTCAAACTTATAAATTGACGTTTAAACTTGTCAAATTTAACGTAGATCAACAGCGCTTCTAGCGGAAAGAAAATCGTTAGAGCAAAATTTGCGATCGTGTTTTATTTGGTGTCGGTACTTTTTATCAATTATCGCAATCAACTGGCTTTGGTTGGAATATTATTGGTGACTCTAAGTATAAAGTCAAAATGAGAGACAATTACCAAGTTACTGAATGGTTTTAGGTTATGTAGTATTTGAATTTTTAATTTCAAAAAGCTTATGAATTTAAGAGGAAATAAATAAATCAATTACGAGTTTCTAACAAAATAAAAATACTGGAAAAGAAAACCTTGGAAAGATGGCCCCCAAAAATAGAATTTTGCCAATATCTTCTTAACCATGCCTTTACTGCTTACGTATAGATTGAAGTAGTTATTGTATGAAAGATTCCATCGTTTGCATGTATAAGGTACAAGTAACGTCAATTTATATTCACTAAGAAATGCAAGCCCGTGTTCGAGACGCATCTGTTGTGTAAATTGAGACCCTCTTAATTTATTAATTATTCAGTCGGGCTACATGTTATGTTACGAACAAAGATGTTCAGTCTGCTCTTTTTCAAAAATAATTGTAAAAATCAACTCGCTCAAGTTCTCAAATCGTTTCAAATTCTTATGATTTGAAATACGTTTAAGTAAAAATAATTTCATTGGAGAAGTAATTATCTTGGTACCAAACAAAAAAAACTAGAAAAAAAAACACAAAAGCTCAAAATATCATGATTGTAGTTTTAAATTTTATCCTCTACGAAAATATACACTTGATGCGATTTGGGTTTCTTTATCATCTCGTAGTAACGAAATAAACAATCAAGTCACTGCACTTCCTCTTCCTCATCTTATTATTCCCACGGAATCTTTAATACGGCATCCTGTTCTCTATTTTTTTTTATTTTTCGACCTTGGGATATCGAAAAACAATTAAGCATACATAGCTTACTGAAATTACGTAATATACAAAATGGCACACGTAAACCCTAAATGCGTATGAAATTACTCGAGCAATATCTAAAAATTCATTTCATATTTCGTATAGTAATGCTGGTTAAAGCGCACAACATACTACTAGGGATTATAGATAAAAAGAAGTTTAAACGTTGAATGTTGCTTTCAAGAATGAATAGGTACGCCAATTCCTCCTCGCTGAACGTAAAACCTTTCGTATATAAAGGTTAAAATCAGCTACACGCCCCATTTAAAAAAGAAGCGCCGCCGCATTTTCTGAACGATACAAATGAAGATGGTAGGAAAACTTTCCTTTTTAGTTTCAAATACTACCTAAAACCCTTTTTTTATGGTTATATCCTGTTTCCATTTATCTAGAAATGTAAGCATATTTACTTTTCTTTTTATATAATCGCAATGCGTTGTATATCGATATTACATATTTAACTCGACTCGACTCCTTGAAACTGCTATGATTTTTTACTTTTACAGATAGGCATAAATAGTTCAGTTACCAGAGGCAGTAAACATAAGAACCTGAGATTTTTATGGGAAGTAAGTTTTCTAGTATATAGATTAAGGATCAAAAGAGTTACTTAAAAACAAATTGGCCCGAAGGGCTGAAAAAATGTATTTTTAAGAATATCTCGAGAATTATGATAAGATACAATAAAATATTTCGAACAAAAAAGAATTTTACCAAAAAAAAGTATTCTTAAAGTTTTTCTGTATCTCTAGCCATTTTTGAGTAAATTAAATTATAATAAGGTTATGCAAAAGTCGCAGTGTGGTGATTTCAAATCAAGTTGTTTTCTTAGTTAGCAGCCACGGCAACGGGTCAGTTCTAACCTAAATGTAAAATTAACCTAAACCTTAACTGTCAAAACAGTTGTAAGGTAAACGATTCAATTATTAAAATGAAAACAAATTCATTGCTATAACGATTTTTTGAAAAGGTCATATTTAAATAATGGAGAATATGCACATTTTTATTGCATTTATTTTTAAAAGCGGTGGCACCTAATTAATATCAATAAGTCTTAAAAAATCATTAAAACGTAATTTTGATTATGATTCCCCAAGAAAGAAAAAATTGAAAATAGAATGATTTTCTCGATTCATAATGGCCGTCGTGTGACGTCGGTGGATATATCCAGAGGGGTTAACTAAATAAAAACAAATTAAAAGAATACTCAAACAAACGTATCCAATACAAAGTTAAATCCTAAATTCATAGACAAAATAGAACGAATTATACACAAACAATAATTATAATTTGTTTCAATTTTGTTTAGGAAAATTTCATTAATTTATGTTTTGATTATCTAGTACTTTCAAATGGTTTATTTTCAATATTGGTGGCGCATGTGACGCTGCATTTCTTTTGACATTTTTGAAATTGGAAGTTAACAATTTCAAATTTCAAATTTGAAGTTGAAACTTCGCAAATATCTTTAAAAAATGAAACATTTCATTTTGTTACTAAAGTAAAATGACACACTGCATAAAATTTGTGAAAAACAAATGGAAAAACTGAACAAAAATTTGATACACTGGCATAACCTTATATATTTATAGATGACAGGCACAAAAAAACAAAATAAAGGTATCCAAGTGACGTCACACCAATCACGATAGCGTTTGCGGTCAAGTTTTTTAAATATTTTCGTATTTTCATTTCTAATTCGTTTTTAACTTTAATTTTAACAGATCTCGTATAATATAAAAACGACTAATATTATTCAATTTAAAAGATTTTGCATATTTCCTATTAAAATTAGGGAAAAATCGCCTCAATAATCCTCCCACTTTTTAGGCTTTAATAATGTAAGCAGAAGTCTTTTTAGTCCGGGGCGGCTATGAAATATAAAACATACGTCTTTACTAAGTGCACCTGCCTATTTAATGAAGTCATTTTTTCTCTAACCTCAAAATGTCATATTTAATGAAAAATTTAAAAAACTGTTAATTTGTGTGTCTAGTATTAAAGAAAATTAAAACAAAAACGACATTTTAATTAAAATTATTGTTATAGCAAGGTGGGTGCCCTTTAACATTTAAATGCCGTTTTTAATTCAGAATTTAAACAACTCAAAAAATGACAACTATAGACATTAAAAATGATATTACTCAAGTTAATATGCACAGCCCCCGGGGACTGGACGACCTTTTGAACACCCGTTATTTCGACAAAAACTCGATAATACATTTTTGAGATAATTTAATTTTTTAAAGGCAAAATTTGAATTCGTCTTCAAAAGAAATGACTTTTTACGTTTTTAACAGAAATTCTGAAACACCCTATACATGTATGATTAAGTTGTTTTTCTTTCTTCCGATGAAAAATGTTTCCTATTTGAATTTTCGTGCCATTAAGAACTGAAAATATAAAAGTCTACTTTAATCTTGCAATCTTTCATATTATAATCTTATTCTTTAGGGTCAATAACATCCACGAATTTACGAGGGTCAAAGGGGTAGTCACTCTAAAATTCGATACAATAATAAACCACAATCAAAGCTGAAAGGTGCGAAATTAAATTCACAACGGAATTAAAATAAAGGTTATGCTTTATTGATTAATGATTACCATCACCTATACCTATGCAGTCCTAAATACTTTTTTTATTTACTCGACAAAAAGAAATCACTTACGTGTTGTGCAATGCTAAAAATGCTAAACCTATTATTAAAAAAATCCTAGCTTGCACATGTAAGCAACATTTTTATTGCACAAACAGTTTTTATCGGTAAAATCGCGCTTTGTTCTACTTCATCTCATATTACAAATACAACTTTTATGGATTTTCAAACTGCAACAGGTTTTACACCCTCAACAATTTGCAGCTCCATTCATGCAACATGCAGCATCCCACTTTCCTGGATGAGCACCTAGGGATGCTGAATGAAACCCTAATTGAGCATGTGTGTGCATTAAACGTAAATCCTTTATCACAACACAACAAATGGAAAACAAAATTAATTGAGATGAATTCAAATGAAATCGTACCTCGTCCCATTTAATAAATTTTTCCCCGTTTTGCAAGGCCTGGGGAACTTCGATGGGTTTCAGGGAGACTGCATTGGCGATGGGTCCTCCGGAGGAGGCAGAGCCGCCCCTGCCTCCCGGTGCTGCCATTAGTGAATTTTGCCTCACTGTATGCTCATTACACTTAAATTTTTTTATTAATTAAACTTCAACCCTTTATGAACTCGCGCGGAGGCCAACCCTTCGTGGTATAGTAGTAACACATCGCCCGGACAGCGGATCCCGAATCATAATAATAATATCGCGAACCACATCGAACGCGAAAAAGAATAAACTCCTCCAACTAACTGCTCGTAGCCCGGATTTGTTGCTGGAGAATTCAGCTAGGAGGATTTATTGCATGCCTCGTTTGGATTTATAAAAGTTGTTTACAAAAAGAATGCCCACCGTACGTATAGCACCAAAAAAAAAAATTTTAGCCGCCTACATCGGCCCGTCAGCCGATACCACTACCATTTTCGCGACTGGCAACAAAACCAACCGAATCAGGAATCAGACTGAATAAAATTCCTGACGAAGATGGTAGGTAACTTGCTACAGTACAAATACCGATTGAGGTACTGGTGGTGGAACACATCTAGTCCAAGGTCCGTATAAAGCAGTGGCGGAGATCTAGAATGGTAGTGTGGTATTTTTAAATCCGGTTTTGTACGATTAAATTTAACTCATTTTAATTTATAATAAAAAAAATCTTGTTGTTTAGAAAAATAAAAAAACTCAACTAGAAAAAAAAATGTGTATAAAATTATTTTTGGAAATTAAAGTAAATTAGTATTTCTGAGTTTTATTAAGAAAATATTTCTTCAAAAATTAATTTTTATTAAAAAACATTAAAAAATAAAAATTATCGTTTTAAAATATTTATATGGGAAAATTAAGAAAAAAAAAACTAATATTTTGTCAAACAAGAGAAGGTATTTACATTCAGGGCAACAAAAACAGAGAATACCTTTGAGTATTTCTGTTTTATTTGTCATTTTGACAGTTGCAATTATTATTTTAAAAACCGCCTACTAGCAAAAAAAAACAAAAAAATATGAAACAGCTACTTATCTTTGTTGCTCTTATACAGAATTATACTGCTTAACCGTATTGGGTGTTCATTTAATATTGTAACCTTTCTTTAAGTTCATATACATATGTACCTGCAGTTTGATAATACTATATTAGCTGACCATAAATAATTAGGGTGACATCTATCAAAATTAAGTTGGGGTAATGAAAAATACAAATATTGACAGAAAATAAATAAAAAGCACTTGCAAAATTAATTTTGTTTTATTTGAACTAATAATGTGAATTTTTAATTTTGCATGTTAACATTTATCTTTCATTACCAACTTAAGTTTAGTTAATTTGCTACCAACTTAATAGCAATAGAAGGAAATCCTGAACTTGTATCAAAATGGTGGCCAAAGAAAACTACAACCAACGTTGCCAAAGCTGTTTATAAATCTCTAAATCTAGAGATTAATAACATTTATAATTGTTTTGACAATGTTTTAATGCTGTGACAACAGTGTGATCAGCCTCAAACTAGTTGGTATAAATAAACATGTATTTGTTATTTTTAGTTCTACAATATATGTTTTCACGGCAAAAGTTATTAATGTTAAACACATTTAACACCCGTTATTACGACTAACAAAAATGTCTGTCTCGCAAATGATCGCATTTACGTCACAGATGGTTCTTAAATAAACTGAAATACAATGATCTAGTTTCTTTATCTTAGTAAATTGCTTCGTGTCAAATTAGTTGTATGCTATTGACTAAAATCATAAAACCAGCAGAAGGTACTAATTTCGTAAACATGTATCAAAATGATGAACAACGGTCACAGCCAACGTTGTCACACCTAGCTGTAAATCTCCAAATTTGAAGATTTCCAGATTAGTTATTTTTTTCTGAGTTTCTAAGTTTCTGGCGACATACCTCATAGTGTGTTCACCTTCATACTGGTTTTTTAAATTTCAATCGTGATTACCCATTTTACTTTTTCCTGTGTTCCTAAAAAACAATAAAAACCTATAATTTCAACGTTTGAAAAAGATATGTCGAAAGATAAATAGAGGCATTTTACATATAATCTGAGCTTTTTCGTAACGTATCAGCTTGTAATCAGATTTCTTAACCTCAAGTTAAAAACATTGGCAAGAACACGCTCCAATTGCACAATTTTCTAAACGCTTTGGAGCAGAGCTGTAACCACAGAAATTGTAAACAAATATATCCTAACCTATATTTTATTTACTTTAAGAGTTCGATGTTCGAACTTGGAAGTTTCGAAAAAGATGAGCAATAGGAATATTGTGAGTACTATATTGGTTATAACTGATATTAATAACGCATGAATTGATTAAACGCGAACATAACCTCATAATCATAATTTTTACCAATTTTTACTGTTTTTACTCATTTGTACCCAATCTAAAGTGGGTATAAAAGATCGCGCTCCGGAAATTTGTACATTCAAAATCTGAACATGTAAAGTAATGTAGTGGAATGCACTTTTGTTATTTTCTGAATGCGATTAGAGTACTGCGAGTGCGTTTTATTTAGTCCAAGAGTAATTTCTGAACGAAACCCTGTAAGTTTCTTTATTGGTTGCCAATCAGATTTATTAACCTCAAGTTATAAACATTGACAAGTGTCGAGCAAACTGTATTTTTAGGTTCTGTTTACAACTTTTAAGCTTTAGAGTTCTTTTATTAATGACTAATCAGAATTCTTAACCTTAAATTATGAGCATTCACAAGTGTCAACTAAACTGTATTTTTTAAGTTATGTTTATTACTTGCTTTTTTATTATATTGATTACTCTTGATTTTCTCTTAACAGCTGTTTTTGGATGTTGAAGTCATACGTCACCGGTTCGAGTCTTTCTGGTGCTGATGTCATGTATTTTATGATAGAATCTTGCATTTGAGTATCCTCGTACGTGTAGAGTGCAGACAATTGAAAATAATATGTGTTGTCAAAAAACCCCCTAAGTAATTTCAATGATTGAACAATGACAGGATTAGAATTAATTCTAAAAGAGCAAGAAAAACGGAAAACACCTTCAATAACCTTTGTTACTTGTCATTTAGACAGTAACAATATTTAAAACAGCCTACTTCGAAAAATAAATTGAAAGTGTTCTGTCTCGCTTGTTGTTGGGTAAATAAAATTGTTATTGTCGTTGTCTAACCAAGAATTTTGTTTGTCTACATAATTACTGTCTGTCTCAAATTATAAAACAGCATGACTACAAAAATGCACAATTGTAATGTGTTATCAACGTAATGAAATCACATAAACTGATTAAAAACACTATAGTATATCATTTAAATAAAGTAATTTTAACTACATAATGCAATTTGAAAACGTACCCAATGGAATATACTAAAGATAATATAACCTAAAATTTCTTTTTTTATTTAACCTCTACAAATCTTTTAAGCCGTCAGTGAAATCTGCCAGATTTCCATTACTTATCTTATTGTTTTGTATAAAATAATTTGAGACGAATAAAATTCTTCTATATGACGATTAAGACTCACATTTAATGACTTTAATACGTTAAACAAAAAGCCAAACTGAACATTTATCCGTTATTCGTCAAAGAGACACCTAATTTTTTTAAATTCCATTTAAATTAAAAGAGGATTTTAATTTTCTACGTGTACGCCACTGCTACAATTTCTTTTGATGTATAGTGGCGCCATGTAGTATTAAAAATTAGAAATTCCTCATCTAGAAATAACCAAAACAATTTTCTTTTTAGAATTTTTTACAATTTATTTTTGTGATCTAATAAAATCAAAACTGGCTAAAAATAGAAAATAATCTGAATGATTAAAGTTGTGTTATCGTTTTCAAGGAAAAACAACCAATCCAATTTCTATTTGAAAATATCTTTTGGTAATATTACAACAAATTTTATTCATTATGAAAATGTGTATAAATAAATAAAGCACATAAATACATAATCTATATCTATGATAGTAATAATAACAGTAATGAAAACTAGAAAATTTTGGTCGTTTGGTAGAGATCTTGTTCCAACATATTTTTTTCTCTTATCTTTGATTGAAGTAAAACACAATCCAAAACAGCAATTCTTACATCCATCTCTGTTATTTCAGTTTTTATTTTTGCAATCGCCTTTTTAATATTAACCAGTGGAGCTGAAACATAAGAAAAATAATTAATTAAATTTAATCAACACATTGGTTATTTATCATTCTTATTACTTCCGTCCGTCATAGAACTGCCACGTTCTTCCATTTGCTGTTTAATTGTTTCCATCTTATCTGTCAAACTAGCTAATTGCCTAGTCCTCTCCGTTACTCCTCCACTTATATTTTTATAAGTTTCTTTAACTTTCGATAACTGATCCTGTAATAATCTGTACTCGTCCAATACGTGTTCTAACTCTTTATTTAAATAACGCTCTCTATTTGCAATTTTTTCCAGTGTCACTGTAATTTCATTATGTAACTTATCTAAATTAGTTTTAGTCATTGTCAGTGATTGATCAATATTCGAACGATGAGTTTTCATTTGTTCAAGATGCGATCTCCAATCTCGACTATCACTTTTTATCGTCACCTTTAGCTGCGGTAAAACTCTTTCTAGTTCCAACTTCCATGCTTCTAAATCGACATTTCCAGTAACTTCAAGTTCTTGCTTTTGAAAAGTTTTGTTACTATTAAGATCACCTATATGAAATATATTTTCTTCTTCAGAATCGTCTGAATATGCTGCCAACATTTCTTCCTCGACACGATCTAAATTAATTTCAGATTCATCTTCTATTACTTCCGCTTCTTCTTCACGTTCTTTTGGTGGTTGTGCTCTGTCGAAAATGTAATATTTCTCTTTTATTATTATCACTTACTATTGAAGATATTTACCTTCCCCATATGAAATTACTATTTTCAAGTGCATGATCTGCTAGATGATCTAATACGAACACCACATGTTCACCAACACCTTGCTTTAATTTATTTGGTGGGAAATCCACAGCTACTCCCTGAAAGTGCCAATAAATAATATTCAATTTCCAATTATGCAAACACATACATTTTCTCTAAGTACATCTAAGATATTAGCTATAGTTGTATTAGGGTCGTCGTATTCCTGAGGTGGTTCAATAGATTTCCCTGATTTACGTATTAGCCATGCTGCTAACGATGAGAACAGAAAAAATTGTTCCCCTGGATTCTTTGCAGCCATAAAGTAGTATCTAGAATATAGATTGAATTAACTTTAATTTACATCGTTCACACCTGATGCAATACTTGTGGATAGGTTTCATTTTAAGTGATGAAATGAATTCCGATTCATAATTTAAGATTTTTAATTTCTCTAGCAAATCTTCCATACTTGCGTATGCTAAATATGTATTTTCTTCTTCTTTATCTGTGGATATCTTACTTTCTGATCTATACATTCTTGATGAATTTGGGTGCGTTTTCAAAATTAATCTATTTTGAATTTTTCTCTTGTGTTTGTGTTGATTTTCTTGTTGTGGAATGTGATAGCATCGATTGGTATTTCAGGGAGATTTTATTGTCTTCTCGAGACAGTCCTAGATGGCAGCATGTGTTTTGAAAACAACAATGGCGATCGGTTTTATGGGGTGTTGTTTGCTAGATAAATACAACCTGCGCTAATTATAAAAAAATAGATGATTTAGGAAGGGTAACTAAGATGTAATACAAAGGTGGTTTTTATTATGTCCAATAGTGGTTGTGCCAAAGTTTTGTGGATAGTAGTATTTTTTATAGCATTTTTAGTCTTCGTTATTAAATTTTACTGGTATTCTTGGGCGGATGATAATCTATTATCTATAGAAGTAGAAAAATGGTTAGAACAAAACGCTTTGCTGAAATATAAACAGCTTTTTAAGAGTAAAGGTAAGTGTTTATCTTTTAATTCCCATTTTTTGAAGTAATATACTTTTTAATTTGTAAAAATGCCTTTACCACCAGATTGAAATAATCATTTTAATTTTAAAGGTATTTCCTTTGGTGGTATTTTGAGAATTCTTTTACCATCGTGATAGTATGATAATTTGCCCCGTTTCGCTAATCAACCTTGAACGTAATAAATGTTGCACGTATCGTTATACATAAATCGAAACGGTGCGATTTAAACGCATCTCATCCCCTTGTGCGCCTGTCAGCCAGGTTTGGGGGGTGCAAATGCCGCAGTCCCTAGTTGTTTGCAGGTTACAGCAGAACGCTGACGCTTTCCCGTTTCCTGTTCCTCCAACCCTGTAGATCGCGTGTCCCAGCACCAACCCCAGCCATATACTATGACCTTTTCGAGTCTTACCCCTTTGTTATCCTTCCGTATTTCCCTCATATTGTTAAAAAATAATGGCTGTGTTTTTGTTGTTATGGGAAATAGATTTTAGTAGATGACAAGCGCCCATGTGCGTTATTATTTTTCGTTATGTGGAACGAAGAAAGCGAAATTTGCTCAATTGGTATGACCATACGGCCGTCCGCTAGTGCCTCCTCGGGTAAGATCATAGAAACTTTTCTATTTTAATACATGTTTAAACAAAAAAAAAAACAGCGTTCCTAAAGTAAAATATTCATGATATGGTCAACCACACTGTAACTATGACAACGAAATGGAAACATTTGAGCGTTTCACTATTTTAAAAATTGGCCCGTCACTGTTGTGGAAAATCAATGTATACCCACGGAAGTGTTTATTATTTATTGATAAGGTAATGTTATTGCTCACGGTAGTTAAATCTCTCGTATGGATTACTGTAAGTTTTGGAAAGTTAGGCGGAAAAGATTGCCCGTAACGGACGCGCTCGTTGCATGCTGTTGACTGTTGAAAAATTTAAAAGAGTTCACGTTGCGTTATGATGTGGCTTTCGCGCTATTAAATTTAAAATGTCTAACGCAACCTTGACCTAATATTTACCAACGAAGTAATAGTAAGTTGGTTGTACAATATCCTATTATAAATTATTCCTCTTTGCATTGTTAATTGGTAAACAAAGCAAATCATAGCGGCGCGGCGTGATATTTAGAATTGGTAATAAATGAGCAGCTAACGTGTTTTTAATTGGAGGAAATTATCGAATTTTCCAAAACAATAGAATGCTATTTGCCTAAAATAGTTTACCTTGATATTAATCTGCCTTACTTAATAATATAAAATGACTACCTTGAATGACGTACCACGATACGTTGTGTTGTATTAAGTAATTAATTATTTATTTTAAGGTAGTTTACTAACAAAGTGCCTGGCGTGTACTTTGGATTATCTTCCCTGCTAGGTACGGTTTATGAAGGGATGTAAGGGTTGGTTACTTTAAAAAAATGAATATGTACCCACCTAACTCGTTTATCATGGTACTTTGGTTTTACAACAATTTTTTTCTTTAGAATATTGTGGTAAGTACACGACGTGACAAATCGTTTTGGCCAACTTTTAGGAAAATGTTTAGTAGATCATTTGTCCTATGGGTAGCATAAATCAAATTTAGTTGCATACACGGATGCTTGCATGTTATGTAACGAGAAGATATAAATGTTACTTCTGATGTCGGGTATAAAAGAAGGATGTATCAGTCATGCTGTTGGACTTTTTCAAATATAAAAGTCGCTTCAGGCCGTTTTTTTTCTCTTTTAACTTAAAAGATAGATGCTTTATGTGGTTTTTAGTATTAATGTAACCTACAGGGTGTTTTTGGTTACTAAGGGCGTAGGAGTCTTAGCAAGGGAGGAAATTATTAGGATCAGAGTTTGCTGATGCCAACACAGGCATTAAGACTTAATTAAAATAAATGACATTTCAGAAAACAAAACAGAGATTGAATAATGACGTTTATTGAAAAATTGTTTTGTTTACTGAAATGTCATTTATTACTCTTAATGCCTGTAGTTGACATAAGCAAACTTTGATTCTAATAATTCTTCCCTTGTTAAGATTCCTATGTCCTTAGTAAACTAAAGCACCTCGTATAAGTGATTTCACAATTCATTACGATATGATATATAGAGCTGTGCGTAATAATCGATTATTAAAACGAAAAGTACTTTTTATCAGTTACTGTACTCAAGTAAAATTACTTTCTGATTGGTCGACGTGGTTTGTTATTGACATTTGTTCGCATATTTTCCAGTCGGGCTACGTTTCTAAATTGTCAGTATGACAAATACTGTATGTTCATTTAATAGAAGAAAATCATCAACCAATCCAAATCTGAAGATCTATAACATTTATTACGATTTCTGACGATATTCTTTACTGTTGCGGTAACAGTCCGATCACTGATCACCCTCGAACTAGTTTTTTAAATTTCCAATAGCGGTCACGACTATCGTGTCTTTCTCTTATATTGTGACTCCTTTTTGAGTTGGTACACCTGCAAAAATTGGTAATTCTTTTATAGGTAGAAATGAACTAAGTAATTAATTAACCTTCACCAATTAAGATGACATCTGTCAAATTCAAGTTGAGGTTATGAAAAATACAAATACTGACACAAAAACAAATGAAAACAGTTGTAAATAGTTATTTTTGTATTAAGTGCGGGAAATCAGTGTTTTTTTTGTAGCACATGAGAATGGCATTCGAATGCGCCAAAAAATCACTGATTTCCCTCAAGAAATGCATACAACATTTTTTCTACAACCTTCAAACATTATTATATGAATTTTTGAAGTAAATTATACAAAACAAGTGTGCAATGAAAATGCAAAATAATAAAGTATCAATTTTCAAAAATAAGCAGAGTTACCTAATGTGTCATTTTTGTTTTTTTTTCTCGCACATGTGCGTGAAACATATTTTTTGCGCACATGGGCGTAAAATATATATTTTGCTCCCATGTGAAAAAATTATAGGCTTCCCGTATCCTTGGCGATGCTTAAATCTAACCTTTTTTTGACGGTTGTAGAAAAAATTAATTTTTTTATTTGAACTGCATTCAATGTACAGTTTTAGTTAGTATGTTAACATCTATCTTTCATTACCCTGGTACAAAAAATAAATACGGTACTATCGGGTCTCTTGGGCATGTCGGCTCTATCGGGCAGTTTTTTTGTACTTATCCAATTAAAACGATTGGTGTACTACACCGAACCTATATCTTTTTCGTACTGATCCAGACATTATTTTCATACTGAACCGAAGAGGAGAATTTTCGTACTACACCATAGGGCGGGTTTCTTGATCGGGTCTTTGCGCGGCCTGGTCCAAAGCTTGGATATAGGTCATGCCGGATCTCAGTTTGAAAAAGTATCGGGCTTCTCGGATCTACGTCAGATCATCAGGCCGTTCGGACCAGTCGGGCCGTTACTGTTTGTCAACCTGTTTGTGGTCTCGGGTCTATCGATCCGTTATTTTTGTACTGATCCCAAACAGACGATTTTCATACTGCACCGGACAGACTATTTTCGTACCAAATCGTTCAGACCTGTCGGGCCGTTTACGACTCTCGAGCCTATCGGCCCGTTCGGACAGTTATTTTTGTGCTAATTCGAAGCAAAAGATTTTTGTACTGTACCGAACCGGATGATTGTCGTACTGACTCGAACAGGCGTGAATTTCGTATTGACCCGCAAAAGCATTAATTTCATACTGAACCGAAGAGGAGAATCTTCGTACTACACCGTAGGGGGGGTCTTTGCGCGGTCCAAAGCTTGGCAGGCCTCAGGTTAAAAATTTATTGAACTTTTTGTTCCTGTCGGGGCCGTTAGGGTCTATCGGGCTGTTCGGGTCTCTCTGGTCTGTCGGATTTTTCGGGCCGCAGCAACTTTATCCTCAATTGGGCCGCGTCTGAAAAGTTTTGCCCGTGCAAAGCACGAACCGACATTGAATTTCTCACATCATAGATTACGTAGATTAGGTTTCTTTTTGATGGCACGTTATTGATTCCTATTTGGGTTCATGAAGCTCTTAATAACTGATTATTTGATAGTTAATTATCTGTATACAAATTTCGGCACTGATTTAACGATTGATCAATTATTATTTTATCATTTTGAGTTATCGATTGACCGTATAATCGATTAATTTTTTGTAACGATTATCGATTATTGAAAATGATAATCGCCCATAAAATGTCAAAATGGTGGAAATCAAATTTGATGATCTTCTTTTGTTTTTCTATTATAATCAAAAATACGAAATTCCCCTTGGATATGAGTGTCGGAGTAAGTTCCGATTCCGGTTGTTTCGCCCTAGGTTAGTTGTAGAGTCATACAAGTTCACACTACTAAACCGAACGCCAACGAACAAGTTTGACAGACGCAACGCAGCACGCCAGCGTGCCGCCGATGCGATGCTGACTGGTAACCAATGCAGGGTGTTTTGAAAATGAGTGCAAATACTTGGCGGGCGCATTCCTCGACAGAAATTAAACCTTTTTTTTGTCATAAAACCCTTTCCCCTAAGTTGCAACATTTTTGAGATACAGGATGTCAAAGTTTCACTCAGAAACTTTTGTTTTCTTAATATTTCAAGAACGAGGTACGATACCGGAATGAAATCTCGTACGTGTTTGTTACTTTAAAGTGTCTGCTATTCTACGTAGTTTTGCGTTTGGTATCCTTACTAGAGGCGTAGAATTGAAGGTGGGCTAGGCTTCTAGGCTAAAAAAATTGTTACGACAATGAAGAATAAAAAGAAATTTTATTTTAGAATCCACAATCGATTTGAAATAAAAAGGTACTTCTGCGTTTTTTTTGTGGCATACGTTGTTTCTAGTAAAATCGAATTTTTCAAAACCTTTCAAATTCGACGAGCTCATCTCAAAATCAGGATCTAATTATTTGAATGGCATTTCTCGACAAAGATTAAATCTTTTTTGTCATGAAACTTTTTAATTTCTCAATGGCGTAACAATACTTTTAAGTGTAGAGGGTTAGTCGATCTTTAATTCTTCGCCTCTGATAAGCATATCAAACGCAAACCTGTAGAAGAGTGGACATCTTATAGTAACAAACGTGTAGAAAATTCCATTCCAATATCTTAGCTTGTTCTTGAAGTATTAAGAAAACAAGAAATTCTAAATGAAACTTTGACACCCTGTATCTCGGAAACGGTGCACTGTAGAAAAAAAAGTAATAGGACAAGAAAGGCTTAATTTCTGTTGAGGAATGCGTCTGCCAAGTATTTGCACTAATTTTCAAAACACCCTGTATAAAACTGTTAGTACTGTTGCACATGTCAGAAAAATTACCACATTTCTTACTTTTCCCTGGACCAAAAAAAGACGTATCCCGATGTAAAATCTGAACACCAACAAAGACCGTCTCGAGATAAGGCACCTGGTCAGTTTCAACTGTTTTGGGTAAAAAAACCACGTCCGAACGTGGGATCAGAACGTACCCTCGTCATTTTTCTCTTGCCGAAATAATGACCGCGGTTTCCATGGATTCACGTAGGGTTATTACTAGTATATACAACGACGTGTTTGAAAGGACACCGCTCAATCCTTGTGGACTTTTGCCGCCGGTGAAATTGGCTGAAATGTTTTAGGTTTTTGCTTCCCACAAGTCTTGCATCTCGCACACGCAGCCTTTTCATCACATGCATTGCTTGTAGTTTGTTTCATGAGTCAGTATGATCCGTCTACCTCGTACTCGTCATTGTTGCTGGGAGCTGATACGCCAATTTGAACCTAAAACCGCCTCATTCTAGTTATAATTCTCTACTTACTGATCAAAAGTCTTCTTGGGCACGAAGCTTGAAAATAGCCAGTTTCTTTGCTGCAACCGTTTGAAATGTCTGTTTTGTTATTTGACAAGTATCCTGTATCTCAGTAACGGGATGTTATTTGTTGTTGGTAGCGGTAGAGGAGGCGCTTTTAAGCCATCGCGGCACTATCAATCGTATTTTGCTTTTCTATTCTCGTTTTGTGTTTATATTCCGGAAACGGAAATGGTACTTAGATGAAACTTGGTTTTTTGGTAGCTGTTGGATAATACTTTCAAGTTATCCGAGGACCACCGATTGTCTTTCGTTTTTCGTTTATATCTTGGAAAGGTTAGTGGTATCGAGATGGAACTTGAGTTTCTTGGTAGTAGTAGGGAAAGGATTTTCAAGCGACCTAGGCACCACCGTTCGTCTCCTGTGTTATAATGAGTATTCCACATCTTAGTAACGGGATGTCGTATCGAGATGGGACTTGGTTATTGGTAACGCTAGGAAAGTAAAAGTTATCCGGACATCACCGATGTAAGAAAGTTAGTGGAGCGCGAAACCCGACTAAGCTGCCGAAGAAGGCTTGTTGGAGGGTGAAGCCCGATCCGTGTTAGAGTCTAACTAACTTAAGAAGTTTAATGCAGGACGAGACCCGACCACTTCCGCAACTATGGAATGGCCGTGTAAACCGCATTAACTTTCTCCAAATGGAAGACGAAACCACGAAGCGACGAAGGAGGAGAGTACAGTATTAAAAGTTGTCGGGATGATCTTTCTCCTTCTTTTCTCTGTGCGTTGAGCGGGTGGACGCGCGTTGCGCTAAGAGGAAAGGGGCGAGCATCGCAACGGGCAGGACAGCCTGTCTGTCCCATCAACCGGCGCTTAGCGTTTCGTTCTATTCCAACAAACGTAATTCGATCTTTCGTGAAAGCTTCGTGTGTTATTTGTTCTTTTTTTTTTTTGAAGAGGGGGGAGACTATTTTTCACCTTCGGAAAGGATCGTTGTATCAACTTCCGACTTATTTCGTTTTGTAATGTACGTCGATGGGTGGAGGAGAGTGTTCGAACTCCACGCTGGTTACCGATTGGTGTTTGTTTTTTTTTGTTTTCGCAAATATTCCATATCTCGCGAACGGCTGGTCCTAATGAGTTGGGACTTTGATTGTTAGCCGTGATGAAGAAATGGCTTTCAAACGATCCGGGCATCAGCAATCGACTTTTGTTTTTCTGACATATTTCATATCTGAAAACGGATGGTTCCTTCGAATTAGGACTTGGACTGTTGAGAGTGCTGGGAGAACGGGTTTTAAACCATCTGAGCACAACCGATCGTCCTGTGTTTTGTTACGCTGTAACAGATTTTTATTTTTTTTTAATACCCTCTGCATTGTCTTTTGTTTGAGTTTCAATAATCTCCTCATGTTGGATTTCTATTAATTAATTTCCTATTTTATTTTTTTATTATCTAAAAATTCCTTTTGATATGTACCTTTTTACCTCAGTTGCTCCCTTTATTGTAATACATTGTCATATCTCCATTCAGTTCCCCTAGTGATTGAAATTTATATTAGATGGGAATGACGGCGCACGCGTGACTTTGCTAGCCTTTCTCATAGGTTGTGAAACTCGCCCCTTCTCCTGTAGACCGTAAACGCATACACACGTATTTTCGTTCCTCCAGTAACTGGAATTTCAGGTAAGTTAATTTTGCATTCCGATTTAATTTGTCTAATCCTAGATTATATCCATAGGATTGCCTTTCCTTTTATCGTTTATCGTACCATAATTTGTCGACTCCTGCCGATTATCTATTTATTACCTTCTGGTCTGGACCTTGTTGAAAGTCCATTATAAGGACATTGCTGTTCGCCATTTTGTTCTGCTGACCTTCCAAAGAGTTCTGTGGATTAGATTCTTCAATTATGATCCTGGAATTCAAGGAATTTTTACTAAGTAATAATAGAAATCAAGTTATTTATCTTTAAATGAGGCTATAATTTAATCTTGAACTTTATTATAAAATGAGTCTTTATTAATACTATTTATTGCTTTTTTTACATTCTACTCCTTTGAATAAGTATCAATATTAAGGAGAGTAGATATTGTGTTTAAACGTTATTTAATA
This sequence comes from Ignelater luminosus, assembly GCA_011009095.1. NCBI lineage: Eukaryota > Metazoa > Arthropoda > Insecta > Coleoptera > Elateridae > Ignelater > Ignelater luminosus. The sequence goes on along the minus strand of VTPC01090880.1, from coordinate 428,731 downwards.
CAGTCAATTAATAATTGTTTTATACAAATTTACTTTAATCGGAGACAGTTTCCGAAAATCTTTAATTTATCGTAATTCAAAATTTCTTTATTATGTAACATTGTTATGAAGGCCTTCCAGGATTATCATTTCTTATTATTAAAATAATAATTATTATTAAATATACCATATACCTGTTCTGTTGTTTTTCTTTTTTATAGGTGTGTAATAAACATACATTGAGTTTAATTAAATGATATTATAATGTGTATCGTTTCTTTTATTTATTGAGAAGTACGAAGCCCTTTGGAACTATCTTTCTCGATTTACAATTAGGCTTTTGGTTTTCTCTCTTTTTCCATAAATAAAGAGCGTGGCATCCCTATTTTTTTATTATAAGTGCAAGAGGTTCTCACGTTCCTTCAGAATTTGAAAAGGATTTTGAGGCCTCACCTTTAAAAGTTAAAAACTGCAACAGTTTTTTAACAGATATCTTGTATCTTGGGAACGGCTGGTGCTATCGAGTTGGGACTTTGATTGTTAGACGTGATGGGGGAATGATTTTTAAACGATCCGGGCATCAGCTATCGACTTTTGTTTTTCTTACCGATAATTCGTATCTGAGGAAGGGATGGTCCTATCGAGTTGGCACTTGTACTGTTGGGAGTGGTGGGGAAACGGCTTTTAAACGATTCAGGCACTACCACTCGGCTTCTGTTTTCTTGACTGATATTTCATGTCTCAGGAACGGATGATCCTGTCGAGTTGGGACTTGGACTGTTGAGGATGGTGAAGAAATCTCTTTCGATCATATGCCGATCCGGGCATTTGTATGTATTACTTGTTGTTACTAACACATCGTTCAATAAGTCCCGAGACTAACCCAGAGATGGTGCTAGTAGTACCAAACTAGCCACGTTTCCCTAGAGTGCGAACCTTCACATGAAACGTGTAAAAATTTCACGTCGATTGGACCACAAACAGCAGAGTTATCGAGGTTAGAGTAAAGTCACTTTGTAATTTGTTTGAAAAATGGAACAAAGCGAGTTTCGCGTGTTGATAAAACATTGTTTTTTAATGGGTAAAAACACCGTAGAAGCCCAGCAATGGCTTGAGAAACGTTACCCGGACTCCTCTCCATCCAAATCAACGATTTGTCGTTGGTATGCTGAGTTTAAACGTGGTGGTACGGACACAAACGATGCGGAACGTTCGGGTAGGCCATTGGAAGCCGTTACACCGGAAAATGTGAGTGAAGTATTCAAAATCGTAATGAAAAATCGCAAAGTAAAGGTCCGTGAGATTGCAGAAATGACACAGATATCATCTGGAAGCGTATTTACAATCCTTCATGAAAAATTGAGCATGAAAAAGGTTTTTTCCAAGTGGGTGCCGCGATTGCTTTCAATGGAACAAAAACAGCAACGAATCGACGATTCAGAGAGCTGTTTATCGCTATTTACTCGCAATAAAAAGGATTTCCTGCGTCGATACGTGACCATGGATGAAACATGGATACATCATTTCACTCCGGAGTCGAATCGGCAATCATCTGAGTGGCGCATGGCTGGCGAAAGCCGCCCGAAGCGTCCAAAAACGCAGCAATCTGCTGGCAAAGTCATGGCGTCTGTTTTTTGGGATACACATGGCGTCATTTTCATTGACTACCTGGAAAAAAGGTAAATCGATCAACAGTGATTATTATATTGACTTGTTGGTACGTTTGAAGGAGATCGCAGCAAAACGACTGCACATGAAGAAGAAAAAAATCCTTTTTCAGCAAGACAATGCACCATGCCACAAGTCCATGAAAACAATGGCAAAAATCTACGAGTTGGGCTTTGATTTGCTTCCCCACCCCCCGTATTCGCCAGATTTAGCTCCCAGCGACTACTGGCTCTTTGCTGATCTCAAAAAAATGCTCCAGGGAAAAAAATTTGGCTCGAATGAGGAGGTCATTGCCGAAACTGAAGCCTATTTTGAAGCAAAGGATAAATCCTTCTATAAACATGGTATAGAAATGTTGGAAAGGCGTTGGAAAGATTGTATCACTCTAAAAGGAGATTATGATTATATTGATGAATAAAAATGATTTTTGAAAAAAAAATGTTGTTTTCGTTGTTAGTCTCGGGACTTATTGAACGATGTGTTACATAGTAGTTTGCTTGCTCCTCTCCCTAGCAAAAACTGACCATTTCGTATTCTTGGAGACTTTTAATTAAGGCCCACTTTTGTCAATCATTGAGTAATTTTATCGAAGGTATGGATGAATACAACTATTGTTTGTCATTTTCATAATTTTATCTATGGCAATAATACCTCTGATAAAATTTTAGTTTTCTCATCTTAATACAGTTTATACTTTCAGAAATTTAAATTGTGCGGTTATACAGGATGTCCCACTCGATGTCACACTCTTTTATAACTGTTATTTATGAAACTAGTACAAAAATTCAGAAACAGTCGTTTTTGATAGTAAAAGGTTGATCGACTATTCTATATTTTCTTATGCAGGGTGTAAGTAGGATATTTTGTATATTACGCATCCCTTTTAGTTTTTCTGATTATTTTCTCGTATTAGCTAAGAATCCATTTTGTTTATCATTATAGCAGTGACGTATAATTAAACAAAATCCAAAACGGTGTTGGAGTCATCAAAATTTGCTTATTACGCATTAAATCTCGATAGAAATCGCCACAAAAAAGCTACCAAGTTGCTGATGATGTTAGAAAAATCTAGAAAAACTTAATTAAATCAGACGTCTGAGGGTTTTTTTCTCTTCGAGAAACGAATTCTTTCCGAGAAGATTAATTTATTCCCTACCGCTTAGCAACACACTTAAAATTCTGGATAGATTTACAGGATTTCTTTTCTTTTAATTAGCAGAGAGTCCGTGCGAATTCATTAAACCTAGGTTCATTAACAAAGTTAACTTGCTCTTATTGATGTTCATGTCGAGTACAAATCTACAATGTTTTCTTACGCATTCCCGATGGGCAGATAGCGAAAATGTCTTTTTTGCCTTTTATATAATATTAATTTATTGTTCTACTTCGTCTTCTCTTTATGATACAAGAACTAGTAGGTACAAAGCTATTACAAGCCATTCCTTTAGAAGTAGTAAACGAATTGCTTTTCTTGAAATTCCCGTTCATCCCCAGATTGGTTTTTTCGGCTTGATATATATTTCTGGCAGATTTAACATTTACTGTTATGAGAAAAGGTAGACAGCCACATAAAATATTTTTTCGTGCCCGCTTGGTTTATTGTTTTTACGATCTAGAAGAATCCGGCTTTTTTAATATCGAAAGGTACGGAAATATACCGTGAAACATTTTCGTAGTTGTATGTATGTTGGGGCTCAATAAGTAAAAAGAAATATTTCGAGATATTTTCCCTTCCTTTTTATATCGATGAAGTCGCAGTAAAATAAAATCGCAGTTACTTTTTTATTCTTATTCTTTAATGGCGGTAGCTAGACCCTTTTTTAAATTAAAAGCGAGTAGGATTAACTTTAAAGGTATCGTCTCGGCCCGGCCTCCATCAGATGCCTCAACCACCTTCATTAATGGTTTTTTCTTTACTGTTTATAATCCCTTATACGTATAAAACTTTTCTCGCATATTTTTTGGTCCATTACGTTTTTTTTCCATTCCGCAATTCCCTGGTTTAATCTTGATAATAGATTAACTATGCAGATTTTTAGGTTAAGGACTACTGCTAAAACATTCTTCGGGCTTGATTTATGACGTCGAAAACTCCTTGTAAGTAGCACATCTTTACCTGGTTTGTATGCATGAGCTATATTATGGTAATAATAACACGAAACGTGTACTGAGACACGTTGGCAAAGTTTATTCCAGTTTTATTTTCTCGAAATATGATTTATGAAAAGCTTCGTAACGATCTTGTGAAGTTTCTTCGAGAAGGTATTGGAGATTGCAAAGTAGTAGGTATTTCTAAATTCTAAATAGCTTTTCTCAATCTTTTTGTTGTTGAGCTCGCTCCATTTTATAAGGAGCTTCTCTCTGTTATTTCCGCTCCTTATTATAACCCTGAGAAACAGCATCGACAAATTTTTCGTATGCAGACCTTAATTAGTATTCATCAGAGACTTAATGAAATCGATGTTTAAGAAGAATATTATTGTACAACAACCAGACATACAAAAGCAAGTACTAAATCTGTTTGAGGAATTTTTGCTTTTCCACTTCTCCTTGCCCTAAGTTTTTCTCAACAAGCGAAGGCAATTTCTCTAAAAATGCAATAATAAATTTTCGTAACAATCATATCTGGAATGAACGAAAATCCGCGCTTTCAGAATCAACTCTATTACGTTAACGCATGGTCGGGTCTTGCTACTAACTTTTCAATTGGTCCTTTCTCTGTCCTACACCGCATAGGAAATTGCATTAGTTAGAAAGGAATCACCTATAGTGGAAGCGCGATAGAAGGGAAAATCACCCGTTGCGCGCCCACTCTGTTTTTAATACGTATCAATTCGTCTGTTTCCAAGACAGACTAGCGCTTTTAATTCTAGCGTTGACATAATAAAGAAACATAACCCAACAATTTTATGAATATGAAACGTTGTAATGTAAATAACTGAATTTAAGATTGTAATAATAGGTCCGGATGTTCAGTGCTTTGTTAAATCATGATTGATCATTAAACTCATGTTATATAACATAGTCTAATAAGTCCCAAAACACTGGAATCGTGCAGAAGAATCACTCACCATAAATAGAAAATATTCGAAAGCGAGGGATATCTTCTACCACCTGACCGATGCCTATGGACATCAACTTTCCTACGTTATACCATTAAAAATCCCATTTTCAGATATAAGAAGTGCTTTTTCCAAAACGGCCTATTACACTTTTTACGTATCTTTACCTTCTCTTTACGATGGTTAAAATTTCGAGTCGATAGGATGTACCCTTCCTGCAAGAATGGCGAAAAACCAAAAATAGCGAATTCACAAGAGATTTCAAAATTTTCTATATCTCCGAAGTTCCTCGGGCCATTCTAACCGAGTTTGGAGACGAAATGCACAACGGTCTGGGAGAACTACGTGCCAAATCTCAGTATAAACTACCCTAAAAACGCTAAAGTTCATTTACAGCAGAAGATTCGTCTATCTAGTTCAAAGCGTGTTCATGCCTGGACCGTTTTCAGTTTTTTTTGCGTTTTCGACCTGAAAGATGACTTCGTAGGAAAACGTATAGCGAGACTTTTTTTATTTGTCAACTACACTCCTAGGATTTTGCAGAACTATTCTCAGAAAATTTCAAAAGAAGACTAATTACATCTTCTTTTACCAATTCATCTCAAAAACAGGTACACGACACTGACATCCACCTAAGCTTCTTAAACTTTTTAGTTGGGCATCGCAGAAGACCATGAAAGAAAGTGCGAAGTTAACAGAATCGAATCGGAATGGAAATGCACTCCCAGAATACCAATCTCGAATATCACGTCGATGGTACCATTCGGACAGTTTTGGTGAGGTTTGCAAAATTCGCAGTCTCCGAACGGTTCTTGAAGGAAATTGAATGTTTTTCGGTTTACCATCGGCTAATGGCGAGAACCCGACCCCTGTATTTATAATTTTCGAGCTAGCGGCAGAACCGTAGGAAGTGGGAAATCGGTTTGAGCGACATCGGACGCGGTTGAAGACACTCAAATTGGATACTAAATGCCGTTTGAATATCCTCGCATAATTCCCAGCCCTATCCCCCTCACTATGGGCCCGAATTTAAATCTGTCATCTATTTTGTTCATTTCCGCTGTTAGATGTCAACTCCGTTCGCTCTGCGCGCCTAAGGGGTTTGGAGACCCAATAGCCGCACCAACTCTCCAAATCTGGTCGAAATTTCTGGAAGCTGTTGGAGGTTTTTATAAAATAGTATGTAAAAGTTGTAGCTCGGCTAATAAGGCATCAGCACATAAAACTGCTCGGACCAGTTGAGGAAAGAAATCACATCATGACGAGAATTTTATAACATTGGTGCCTTTTCCAAATGTATCAGTGCTCTAGGCTGCTCTCATATTCGGATTCAAAATCCTGGTAACGCACCAATCAGAGATCTTTAGGAACAAAAAAGATTTCTTTGCATTAAATGTATAGGTAATTAGACAGAATAGAATAGAGAAGTGTTTTTGATTTTTGGAAGAGGTGTTTTCCAGTACTTGCACTAGGTATTCGATTAAACCGCAAGCAGTTTTACATAACATTGCAAGAGAACATAACTTACCTGATCTGTCAGTTGATGAAGCAATAAATCAAGCTATTAGAAATATACATATTGAAGCATTATCAGTGGTTGTAAAATAGAGTAAATGCCAATAATCCGACTTCAATAGAACAATATTTTGCACAAATATAAATTAAGTTGGAGGGCGGAGCCCGATCTGGAGGCCTAACTGGGATCACTGAAGGAGCCCCATTCGAGCAGCACGAGCCATAATAACATTCCGTCCTCTTAGCAAGCTTCGTGGAGGCGCGAGACCGACCTACTGTCACCAAAGGTAGGTCCGTATCATAATGAAATTTAGTTCTTTTAATAAGGTTACTAGTGGAGGGCGAAAGCAACGGAGGTCACTGCCAGGCTTGTAGATCTAAAGTGATTCCTGAATACAGGACGATTTTTCGATTTGGTACCAGTGTCTTCACACAGCATAGTATAGGTGCTCTTCTTCAATGTCGTCGAGTAGGCGTTGACGTTCATTAACCGAATGGAAAGTACTACATACATTCTCATTTCATTCTGGCAAGGTAGCATCTGCAGCTTTTTCATTAAGTCGTCCATTCTCAATATTACTTCGTCAGCTTTGTCAGCTACCAACACTTGATGCATACAATTTTTAAATCCAATACCGTCTTCGTTGCTTCTGTGTCTATTAATCGTCTCAACTACTGTACAGGCTGTTTTATATCTAAGCCACTGGATTTAATTCGTCATCAATTGTCATCTTATTAAATTTACAATAACATGATATAAGCTTGGGCCAGAAATGAAAAAAAAATTATAACGCATAACAAAAATATAACGAAAAACCAATTTTTTCTATAAATTTTAACGCCCTGTATCTCGGAAGGGGTGCATTTTGACACTTGTTTATAGGAACTTTTTTACTTATAATTAGCCCAGGAATGATCTATTAAAACATTTTACCATCATTAAAAAACACCCTGTATATGCTATGCGCTGTTCTTCGATGTATTTCACAAAACATCTAGATGTAGAATAATAATGCAGAATAGGACTAATAGTTATGTATATTTCAACAATTAGATTCTGCTACAGTATTTTTAGTTAAGCAACATTTCCTAGCTGTAAAATACCTGTACGATCCTTGTGGAGTAGTATGAAATCTCAAGTAAACCTTTCCGAAATTTCAACTGGGGCACAGTATTTTATAACAATTTCTCAACAAATTGTATTATAAATTATAATACATGCTTAGGCAACTTAATTTCTTTTTGCAAAACAACACATAATTTTTAACTTTATTCTCAAGAAACTACTGTTTCCACAGAGAATGCACAACTATAAAATTCTTCTAACTCCAGATAATAGACCAACACTAAATTAAACCATGTTGAGGAAAAATACATGTTGCACGGGTATCTAAATAAGAGGAACAGCATGTATTTAAAATAAAATAATGCGTCTGTTCATTTTTAATGCTTTGCCTAATTTACATAATTTAACAATTTAACATAACCTAGAGAACAAAAGTTGGCCTTCTTTTGACATTAGTACATTACCACCTGTTTTTGTTTACACATACAGTTCTAAAATAAAAGTGCAGATGGCGCACTAAATTTGTTTAAATATTATTGGTCACTTTAAGTATGACGTCAAACTGATGCCTCGATTAGTTACCTAGCAACCAATTCAAAGGTAACTTCAAAATATTTAATTGTACATATTTTTTTCAAATTTTAGTTAAGTAATACAATAATGGTTTCAGAATAATATTGAACAAACTTATTATTACGTAAAAATAATCATTTTTCAAAACCTGGAGGCTTTCGTTTTACTTGTACCTTAAAATATACCGCACGGTTGCGTATCATAAACTCTAAATGACGGCTAAAAAGGCAACTCACGTATGCAAAATGAAATTTTTAAAACTAGCAGAAGGGACATCTAAAACAAACAGCATACACAATGACGAAGTGGGCGATAGGATAGGAGCTGAAAAGATTCAATTTAATAGATGCTGATAGATGATTGCATCGTGAGAGAAATTTGACGTATCAGCTAGCTTAAAACAATTCCAACATCTGCGATCGCTCGAAACCTATCCTCATGAAAGTTGGCCACGAAAAGTCGATATAATAATGCGACTGATGTGACCCTTATTTCTAGTATGATATCACGTTCAACTTGTAGTGACTTATTTAAAATGCGTTGCTGTTAGTTCTTCCTTACAAAAGGACGTGATAAGATTTTCGGCTCTTCATTTTTGACGCTTTAACAGAAATAGATTTAAGCCAACCCCAAAACCGGAAAGTTTCATTCATTCTTGTCACAGTTTTGCCATCAACTCATAAAAAAAAACCCTGTTTGATAGTAAGTAGTGCGTGGGCTTGATGTCTTTGCCAATATAAATTGGATGCACTAATGCTGTCTTTTACGGCACACCTGGCAGTCCTGGCACTCCCCAAATATTAGAATTATGTTCGTTTCGCTGTCAGAATGTATTTTTAGAAAACTCGCCTTTCAGACGTATTTGCTGTTTGTTTTTATTTATTTATCCTTTTATTTATAAAATTATTTTCATATGAAAAACAGTTAAACGATTTCATAAAAGTGAAACTCTTCACTCTTGCGACACGAGCGCATAAATTTATTCAGTTTATAATTAATTAAATGGTTATGTTGTTTAACCCACCCCATTTTTCCATGAGTGCACTAATCGATCCCTCTTTCTCCATTGGGATTAATTTTATGAGCATGCCTTGGAAATAAATCAATTTCCAGCTTGTATTAAACGCTGTAAATCTTATGCGGAAAGATTAATCACCCAAAAACATGTCAAAAAGGGATACGTGCGTATAGCGATAAAATGCAAAGCGTGAAAAGCCATTCATAAAGGTTTCACAAAACATACAACTGAAAAGCTCTCGCATTCCTCCAAATGCCTCGCCGGTCGGTTTCAAAAGCTGATGGTGGCGTCACCGGCTCCTGAACAAAAGGCCGAGATTACGCCTTACAAAGGTGTTGGTTAAACAATCTTGAAAGCGTTTTATAATAAGGAAGAATTGATAAAATCAGAAACGTTCTCGAATATAAAGATTAAGTTAATAAAGAGACTTTTGTAAACGGAATAGGGACGCTTTTAAGGATGCATCAAACGACACAAATAAACAGAAAGACTGTGATTTCTTTGAGAATAATTATACCTAAGATTTCTGTTTTAATAGCACCGAGAATTTCTAATTTGAAATATTCGTGAAAGATATTACAGCGTAGACAACACCATGGGCGCCGGCAGAATGTTTTTCAGGGGGGTGCAACCAGTTTTGAAGAGGAGGGGAGTTAGCGGTTGGAAGTTAACTTCCACTACACGTTTCAGTAATTAAGTGTTGGGTTTACCAGGTGTATACCTATGAAATGAGACTTTCAGCTATTAGACCACAGATGTCGCTAGGAGTATTTTTAAACTGTCCCAAATGTCTTATTTTTTTCGTCTGTCATCTGTCAACAATATTCAATTCATTGTTTGTGATGTTTCATACAACAACGCATTTTTTTCGCTCTTAAAAATGTCGAATTTCGTGCCTTCAAACTACGATTTGCGGACATCGTTGATTTTCTGTTATCAATTGAAGAAAAACGCTTCTCAAGCTCATCAAATGCTTATAGAAGCTTACGGTGGACATGCTCTAAGCAGAGCACAGTGCTTCAGGTGGTTTGAAAAATTCCGAAGTGGTGATTTTAGCGTGGAGAACGAGGAACGTGGCCGGCCACCGAAAAAGTTTGAGGACACCGAATTGCAAGCATTGTTGAATTAAGATGATGGTCAAACGCAAGAAATGATGGCAGAGCAGTTGGGAGTGACCCAAAAAACCATTTGCAAACGTTTGAAAGACATGGGCATGATTTTAAAGGTCGGAAGATGGGTGCCGCATGAACTGACTGAAAGGCAGCAAGAGAACCGAAAAACCACTTGTGAAATGCTGCTCTCCCGGTTCAAAAGGAAGTCTTTTTTGCATCGAATCGTTACGGGTGTATTTCTCCAATCCCAAGCGTAAACGATCGTATGGTCCGCCCGGCCACAAGCCAAAATCAACGGCCAAACCAAATCGCTTCGGCCGCAAGGCAATGCTGTGTGTTTTCTGGGATCAGCATGGTATGATTTGGTACGAGCTATTAAAACCAGGTGAAACAGTTGACGGTGCACGCTACCAACGACAATTGGCCGATTTGAACAGCGCTATACACCGAAAACGCCCAGAATATGCCGATCGGCGTCACAAAGTAATTTTTCTTGATGACTATGCACCACCACATCGAACAAGAGCGACCCGGGAATTGGTGGAGACGTACGATTGGGAACCGCTGGTGCATGCGGCTTACTCACCAGACTTGGCGCCTTCCGATTATCATTTGTTTGCATCGATGGGCCACGCACTTTCCGAGCAGCGCTTCAATTCTCACGAAGAAGCCAAAAAATGGCTGGATGATTGGTTTGCGGCCAAAGATGGCCAATTTTTTTGGCGCGGCATTCACAAATTGCCTGAGAGATGGGTAAAATGTGTCGCTAGCGATGGCTATTATTTTGAAGATTAAATTTGTAACCATTTTTTGTTAATAAACGTTTAAAATTGAAAAAAAAAGTCTCATTTCATAGGTATACACCTGGTAATATTTGTCTTTACAGCACGTAAACGTTTAGTAAAAAAAACACGTTAATCGCAGTTCCCGAACTCATACATTCTTGCGGTAAGTACGAACAGAGGTGGATCAGCTGATTCGTGCGATTTTGTTTTTCGCGCAGTAAACATTCAGGAAAACGGGAAAACAATATTTCCATTCACATATTTGTGTTTATATGTGCACCTTTGTAAAAATAAAAATTTTGAAAAATCTTTAAAATCTCTGGAAAGCTTTGAAATAGTTATATATGCAACAAGTGAGTAAAGTGTATCTTTTTTTCACGAGAAGGAAAGTTTGCCGCACGAGCCGAAGGCGAGTGCCCAAATCCGCCGAGTGAAAAATAGTAACTTTACTCACGAATTGCACACAGAACTTTTTTCACTTTCGTAATAAAAATCAAGAACTAACTACTTCAAAAACAGCTTTTTATTTGAAAACATTGATATTAAATGTACAATTAACTCGATTAACAATCTAAACTTTAGGATCTGATACAGGATTTACATCTACGGAAACACCATTAGTGTTAGAAGAATTGATATTTATAGACTTCTCAACCACTGAAAGAAGACCATCGTTGATATTATTGGCACTAGAGCTTGCAGGGTTGGAAATAGACTCATCAACATATCCTTCCGCAACAGCATTTGATTTCCAACCGCCGTGGTTTTTCAGCTGAATTAGATCTCCCCCAGAAACTACTAGTAAAGACGCAGAAAATCGTCTAAATGCATGTCTAGTATAATGGTCGGAATTTCGTAAACTGAGGTATTTAGCAATAATTGACGGAATTGTAGAAAAAGTATTTATACCCACAACTCGGGTTTTGCAATTACCCTTTCGAAATTGTAAGAAAAAGTGAATACTTTTTATATTCTTTGGTCGTTGGGCTTTATATTTCCGGTAAATTTCGATTAAATTTAGGTTTTTCTGAATTGTTTCGGCAATTACGGTAAATCGTTAAATATATGATTTTGAATCCGGAATAGTAATGATCAACACAGGTCCGGTGCCATTAATATCTTCCAAAGTCATTTTGTAGTTTTTTACGGCGAAGGGCTCTCGCGATTCCAAATATCAAAGCGACCTGCAAACGACAATACATCATTATACGCATTACCGAAAAGGTAACTGTTCGATATAACACATGGGCTGAAAAGTCCCAGGCCTAACAAAGAAAACACGGTTTTTTTTGTTCAAAATTAGCTTTATTCATCAACGTAATTTCCATCAAGAACAACGCAATCATTTCAGCGCCGCTCTAGCAAAATTTTTTACTTTGCCATATGCGGTCGTTTCCTTGCAATTTCGGCCTTCAAACGCTCCAATAACGCTATATAATATTCACTGTTGATGGTATTTCCCTTCTCAAGATAGTCGATGAATATTACACCACGCACATTCCAAAATACCGAGGCCATAACCTTTCCAGCCGATTGTTGTGCTTTCGGTCGCTTTGGACGAGGTTCACCAGTTGCTGTCCACTCAGATGACGATCGTTTTGATTCCGGAGTGAAGTGATGAATCCATGTTTCATCCATTGTCACATATCGACGCAAAAATTCCGGTTTGTTACGTTTAAACATGGCCAAACACTGCTCAGAAACATCAACACGTTCTTGTTTTTGGTGAACAGTGAGCAAACGCGGCACCCACTTTGAGCAGAGCTTTCTCATAGTCAAATGCTCATGCAATATAAAGCCAATACGTTCTTTTGATATCTTTACGATGTCAGCTAACTCACGCAACTTCACTTTTCGATCATTCAAAACGATTTTGTGGATTTTTTTGATGTTTTCTGGTGTTACCGCCTCATTTGGACGTCCACTGCGTTCTGCATCATCGGTGTCTCTACGACCACGTTTGAAGTCAGCAAACCAACGTTTTATTGTTGTTTCTGATGGAGCGGAGTCCCCATAACACTTTTCAAGCCATTGCTTCGCTTGAACGGTATTTTTTCCCATCAAGAAGCAGTGTAAAATTAAAA
>VTPC01090880.1:291866-410869 GCA_011009095.1 Ignelater luminosus | reverse complement strand
ACGCCAGTATTCGGAAACTATTCGAGCTAGATAGCTGAAATTTTGTAACTTGTTAATTCGACCTCTAGATTTCAAAAGTGAAATTAGAACATTTTTAGAACAACCTGCCAAAACTGGAAAGGACGTCAACTTTTATTTGTTAAATGGAACCACTACTTTTTAATTGCTGCAATCGACAAGCCATAAGGTTCTCGACACAAAACTATAGGGGTACCACAAGTCTAAAATTGATAATAAGGGAACTAGAACAAAAAGAAAACAGATATTGTCCCGTTTAACGATCTACACACCAATATTCGGAAACCATTCAAGCTAGAAAGCTGAAATTTCGTATCTTGCTCTAAATTTCAAAAATGATATTAGAATACTTTTTTAGAACAACCTGTCAAAACTGGAAAGAGCATCGACTTTCATTTGTTAAATGGAACTACTGCTTTTTTATTGCTACAATCGACAGCCCGTAAGATTCCCAACACAAAACTATAGGAGTACCATAGGTCTAAAATTGATATAATTGACAATCTACATACATAACCTACATTATGTGATGTGGTGACACTGTCAACATTAACAGTAACATTATTTAGAACCTCGATTGTTTGCAACCAGAAAAACCAGGGTTACAAACATAACTAGATGTTTAGAAACAGCTAGTCTGAAAAATTGAAAAAATGAAATGTACGGTCATTTTTGTACAGTGCCTGTGCTTTATCACAAGCAAAAAAAGTAGACGTGAACGAGTGCCTCAAAAGTCTTGGAAGCAACTGTAGCTATGAAAATAAAAACAACGCTTGGCTTAAGGATGCAGTGTAGGAACAATACCTGACAAATTGGTGTGTCTTGTAATAAAAAAAAGCCTAAGAGGTATGAATTATTATTATTAACACCCAATTTGTAATACTTATTTTGCCCAGATTTTACGTATTTGTGCAGTAAAAATTGCTGACATTGAATATCCTACGAGTTCGTTTTATGCAATGGGATATTAAGTGTCAAGAATTTTTATTACACAATTGTGAATATTAAAAAATGTTAACGAAACGAAACAAACACTAAATGAGTGCGAATGCATTTGTATACCTCCACATTTAGTGTTAATAATCCATTTTGTGCCACTTACGTTTCTTTTGATAGAAGGCATACATACATCGATTTTACCAAAGGTAAAATTTTAATTTTCTTTACACTTTTAAGAAATATTCTATTGACAACAATGTATACCTTAGATACAGATTAAATAAGAGTCAGATATTTCACTCCCTATACCACCAATGTTCCCATTTTTTGTCTGCTCATTTACATTTACAGCTCTGATAGGTTACCACGCCTACTCTTTTACGCGCGTTTTATGATTTAAAAGAACATACTTGTGCAGTACATGTCAAAATAGCAGGCTCTGGGGGTGAGAGGGGGCGGAGTGAGAGTAATAGAATCCACAAATTTGTCGAAGTGAAACATCTGACTCTTATTTAATCTGTGTCTTAGATATTTGTATTCCAACTGACTGATATTTTGTTAGTTAATTATGTTTAGGTTATGTTTTTTGTCAAAGTATTTTATTTCATTACATTTAATATTATTTATGATAAAGATTTAAGGAGGAACATCTGAAAACTGTAGTAAATTATGAAACGGCATTTTCCTTAACGATACATTTACATAATTGACGAGAAATTGTATACAAATTCGTCAAAATATCAACAGTTTGTTTTTATTTTCAACTTTCGTTGTTTTAGATTTCAATGTTCTCTTTTGTTTTATTCTGACAGATGTTACATTGTTCTATTAGAGGTTCGATTTTTCGTCGATATTAAAATGCGATCAAACGAAATAAATAATCCAAATATAAATATTGTTTTAGAAATGTAATTGTGGAAACAAGTTATTGCAAAGGAGTAAATATAAAAACAATTTTATCAACAAATTGATAGTTGTTTTGCTTAAAATTTGACTATTGTAAAAATATGAATTTGGACAGATGTCATTCTGTTCTAATAAAAGGTTAGTTTTTGCGTTGTTAAACCTGAATAAATAATTTAGAATTAACTAATATAAATAATATTATTGTAGGGTTTATTTTGCATAATAATGATAATACTGCAAAATGAAGACTATGATGTGTCATCTAAAATACGAATTCTGACAAGTACTTGATGAGCCTATCCTCACCTCAACCTACCCTACATTTTTATCTGTCAAATTTGCATCATTAAGGCACTCGCGATAAAACTAGACTCGAGATGTACTAGCATAAATCACCTTAAAAGGAACAGTAAATCAACACCTGAGTTAGGTATCTTCTTGTATTTTATTGAAGCAGATGATAGGTTAGATAAACAACGAAAAACAAATGAACTTGAAGTATTAAATCCGTCTAAGTTTCGAAATTCCACCAATAATTTTCGTTGGCCAGCTGTTTACTGAGTTAATAAAAATTGATTTACAAAACATTTCATTGCTTTCGTTAAATACAAAATGTATAAAATAAAAACCGTTTGTCGCCACAATTTGTAGTAGCATTAGTTCTCGACCTGCTTTGTTGCGCCCCGAATAGTAGCGTTTTATCGCTTATCGTTTAATTCGAACCACGCAATAAACTGCAGGTGCCGTTAAGTACCGTATAAACAGTGAACGTTTAAAAAATTTATTAGCACGAGTATCCAACCTCTTTGCCTCTTTTTTTTTAGTAATTGGAAACTACTGAATATCGGGGAAATCGTTTTCTAGCAGCAATAACTATTTTCTCTTTATTTTCCTCGGAAAATCTAAGTTAGAAAAAGAAAGTGACATTGGGATTCGACCGAGGTATTTTCTTTTTATTTTACATCATGGACCAATTTAATTCCGAGAGAAGCTGTAGACGCGTTTTTTTTACTGAAAATACTACGCCTTATGTTTAGATCAAGCTCCAGCCTCTAATAGCAAAACATTTTATTCCCGATATACTTCTACAAAATATTTGTAAGCCAATTATTAGATTTAGTAAGAAAGTATTAACAATTTGCTTCTTTAAAGGTATTTCACAACTGTCCCAATGTGGTCAAGTAGACAATTTACCAGAACTACCAGCCCCCGATGAGCAACGCCTTCAAAAGGCTGCAATTCTACTCCAACAGAGGCTGGTTTTACGTCAATGGCTTGCCAAATACAATTTACAACATTATTACCCCAGGTAATTTCCGCTTGCGAAGCTTAACAATTGCGATCTCTCCTACATTTCTCAATTAAATAGGCTTTTGGCACTGGAAGTTGTAAGTTTAGAGGATGTATACTGGTTAGAGGATTCAAAAGCACGCCAGGTATTGAACAAGGATTTCCCACAATGGTCAGTTGCACGACAAGCTTTACCGATCAACAAACATCGTTTGGAATCATTAAAAGCTGACCTGTGGTCTGAAGTTGTGAAGTCTAGTAGCCACCAAGACGCTTGGACATGGGGTACGTAAAAAAAATCTTACCATTCTAATGACCGTATTAATTTATAAATTTCAGGCGGTATGTTGGTTGTGTCAGTTTCTGTAGCAGGGTTGGTAACTCTAGCTGCTATGACACAACCGTCCCTTGCTCCAGAAGCCAAACATTCTTTGTTACAATACGTAACGGGAAAATATTTGATGCCCTCCAATTGCAAGGTGGGTAGTTTTAAAATTCTAGGAATACATTTCTAAGTTTCCCTCATGCAGGTTGTGTTTCACTGGCCTGATCCTCATCCTGTTGGTCATACTGTATGTTTTATGGTACATTTTTACCAACGTAACGGCCAGCCTTATCCCATCTGTGATACAGATCAACTTTCAGTTGATGTTTCGGAAGGCAGTAGAAAGGTGAGTTTACGTAGCAAATTAATTAACAATTGAAATTCTAATATACATATTTATTATACCAGATGGCAATCATTACCGAATTAGGGTCGCCCACTGATCCGAATAGTGCAAACGTGGCGCGAGTTAAATTCATGGTGCGTCATGCGGGCCAATATGTTATCACTGTAATGATTGGTTCACAGCACGTCGCAGGCAGCCCGTTTACACGCAGCTTTACCGCGGGACCTGTTGATGCACAACGAACCGCTGTACTTCGCTATTGTAGTACGGTAGTTTGTACAGCCAACGTGGGACATGTAATATATGTTGAACCTAGAGACGAATATAGCAACGTGTGTAATTTTCCTACGAGCGAAGATCCAACCAAAGTAAGTCACCAAAATTGTTATCTACACACATCATTGAGAAATCGTTTCCAGAACATTCATCTTTTTGTTTTTATTTACATAGATTTGAGAAACTTCTATAAAATCCAAAATTGTCACGCAAGAATTTACCACTGGTGATGTGGGCATCTTTAAAGCGGTTACGGTCGATAGATTTTCCTCTTGAAGTTTCAGTTACACTTGCACCTTAGGCTAGTATTCTGACCAAGTGGTCACGGGACTCTTGAAACTTGAACGCGAGTTCGTTCACAAATATAACAAAAATCCTAGAGTTTAAGAAATTTAGAGACACGCTGACTGAATGCGTGGCTGATAGCGAGCAGACTTGGAATAACTGGTAATGCGCAAATGCAAGCCTGTTTTTGATGCGACATTGTCCATTTAACACTTGTAGATTTTAATAATGTTCTTCCAGATACTGAGTCGTAAAGTATTTTTCTCTTTCAAACTTCATTTTCACAACTTCAGCAACATTAGATTTGTAACATAACCTACAAATTGTATTATCGTGACGCCCGCAAGTGTTCAGAGCAACAATGTCCAAATAGTTCGGTCTCGCTTGCAAAACAGCGAAAACTTGGAAAATTCAGAGAAAAAATGTAAAAGAAAAAGGTCACCGAATTAGAGAAATACAAATAAGTCAGGAAATCTAATTATTTTATTTGAAATTCCAACTAATAGCAAAAATACCGACATCGCCAATAAAAACGGGACAATCCTTGAAGTGGTTTTTTGCCTCATTTTGGTGGTTTAAATCTGACTTGGAAAATTTCTCAAGTAGGCCTTCAAATAATAATGTTATGTTGAAGTTTTGTTAAAATTAAAGTTGCTAAATAAATATTTTTAGTGTTAAAGGTTTGTCTTCTTTTTGATTGTCAATATATGTAGTGATTTTTGTGTTTTTAGACTGTAAACTTGAATTCGCTGTATGCTTCTTCTACATTGCAAAAATGAGATAAAAGTTAAAACCTACTGTGAATTTTATAACAATGAAACAGGTTAGTTTTTGTTAGAGTGCCTTGATATTGTTTTATTATTGTGTCATTTGTCTGATGGGTGGAGTGTGGACACACTTGTCAATGTCATTTTGAAGGATAGTCGTCCACTAACCTTAAATCCCCATATCCGCGTAATTTTAGCCGTGAGTGTACCCCGCAAAATACGTCTTTTCGGCAATTTTCTTCTTGTCAATTCTTATTTGCTTATTAAAGTAGTTGTAACCTTCACAAATTTTATTTATATTGGAAGTACAGTTAATTTTGAAGGGTGTTTTGAGCCTCTGCACGGGCCGAAATTTCCAGGTTCAGTTCGGTCCGGCCCGGTCCGACTAGGAATAAACGTAACGTGGCCCGAAAAAAACTCGGTAACTTTTTGATAGTTCGGAAAAGTTCGAGAGACCCGAACGGCCCCGACAGTTCCTCAAGGTCCGAACGACCCGAGACCCGGACAATATTTTTATTGTTTTTCTTTGTATATTGTCTCTTATTAGGCATTCATTCATTAAGATTTGCTTTGACTAACTGGCACTGTTTTATTGTCCGAATCACAGTCTAATCAGTAGCAAACGATAACTGATTTGTACATTTAACTATTTTTGTATTGGATGATTTTTACCCTATAGAAATTTGCGTAGCCTTCGCATAAGAATTTAATCAACGCTTCCTTTTCAACTACAGGAGTACGGGTAGTTTAATTCTGATGTAGTATAGTATGTAGTTGCACGCACAGATCAGTCTATTGCAACTATCACATCGAAAACTCACAAAAATAACTCGGATCCTTGACAATGTGCAGTTCACTCTAACTTCAGAAGTTTACCACACAAAGAGAGATTAATTATTAATTTCAGTGCAGTAATAATCTTGCTATTTAGGACTTCAAATATGAACCTGAGCAAGGAGCATGCATGAATATGTAAATCTAATTCAGAGCAAGACTTACAACTAATCTATATCAAACACATTTTTTAAAACCTTAAACTGCAGGTTACTGTTTAGTTCTAATAGCAGTCAATTTAAATGCGAACTACTTGTTTATACTCTTTTACGGGTTTTACACTAATGTGCTATATTACTGTTTACCACTATCTTTATATAGGGTGTTTATAACAACATGTAAGATAGCAGACACCTCATAAGCCCCACACTAAAACTACAGCGTAATATTCCAGCTACTTCGCCAGTTATTCGAAACGTACAAGATCTCTACATAAAACAATAAGTTGCAGGAGTTTCAAATGATTTAAATTACTCGCAGTGTATTACACTCGGAAAACACCACAGTAACGTTGTTTGGTAAATTGAGAATACAAAAACATTAGAATTAGTTTAACTATAAAAACTGTAGAAAGGTGAATATCCCATAGTAGAAACCATACAAGAAATTTCGGTTCAATAGCATATGTATTTGAAATAGCAAAGAAACAAAGAATTTCTAGTAAAACTTTTAACACCTTGTATCTCGAAAACTAAGTATATTTGAATATAAGTTTAGTCAGCAAAGTACACTTATTCTTCAATGTTCTATCACCTCCCGATGTTTGACTACATAAACCGGAAACACCCTGTATAAACATATTATAACGAAACACTATCGGTAAGAAGATCTTCACTTCTGAATGTTGTTCCTCGTTATTTATAAGTTGCTGTATAAAACTGTTTAAAATAATAAATTTTTTGTTGTGCGGTAATATTATTTCTTTTGAAATTGTCCACGTTACGCCACTACACAACACGACAAGCATGGAAAGTTTTGCTGTCCTTTATACCCGCGGTGTGAGTAGAGAGCTAACATATATTTCTGTCTCTCTTCTTTGACAAGTGTGTCCACACTACCCATTAGAAAAAATGACATTAAAAAAATAAAACAATATCAAGGCACTCTAGTTTTTGTATTATTTGAGATGCGTGGATTTACTAAAATTAAACTTGAAAATACTATATTCAGAATATAACCGTGATAAAAATTAGAAATGAAAATATGTAAATATTTAAAAAAATTCACGTGACCTCAGACGCTGTTCTGAGTGGTGTAACATTTCACACCTTTATTTTGTTTTTTCTTGCTTCTGTCATCTATGAATTGTCATTATGGCCGTGTTTTTAAATTGCACCGTATGTTCCTGCAAGATTATCCCGAACACTGAATATTATGTTCTAAACAAATGTTCGAACAAATAAATTTAAAAACGAGTTAGAGTAGCAAGTGGCGGTTGACATTTGATAGATGTTTATTTTAGTGTTCGATATTGGCTTTTGTAAATTATAACATTTCGGCAGCGCAATAAAATATAATGGAGATTGATATTGCTTTGATAATTGCTGTAAAATCCATTTATTAATCCTTTCTACCTTATTACTAGATACACAAAAAACATTTTTGACATGATTATTGAAATCACTGTAAAACGATTTTTATTAATCTTTATTATCTATTTGTGTTTGAAAACATGGATGATCTGCTATATCTTCCCATAAATGTTGATTATTTTTACAATAATGAAATTTATAATACACAATATCCATTTTATGATATGTGGTTGCGCTGCGTTACGAGATGACTGCAACAATAATAATAATTGCAAGTAATTTTATTAGGTTAGGTTTCCAGTTCTGTTCTCATGCACCTCCTCTCTACATGGTGCATGAAAATCGTGTTCGCACAGCTTGTTCGAACGTTTGTGCTAGTATTAAAACACCTATCAACGTGTTCCCAACACATTAAAAAACGCTATTTTCCGTGTTCGAGTACCCGAACAGTTGTTCGTACACTTAAAAAACACGACCTTGCTCTATGAGATTCTGTCAGTATGTCAAATTTTTGTTTAGTTGTTTTCATTTGTTTTTATGTAAGATCTATAAATACATATGTCGTTTTGCCTTAGTAACAAAATGGAACGTTTCATTTTCTTTAGAATATTTTCGAACTTTCAACTTCAAATTTTAAATTTTAAATTAAAAATCTCCAATTTCAAAAACGTCAAAAATTGTAGTGTCGACAACGCCGCCAACATTGTAAACAAGCCACTTGAAGGCACTACTAGATAATCGGGATATAAATTATGAAATTTCCCCAACAGTTTAATGTATAAAATTTTAATTACTCACCATAAAGCTCACTTTAGACGTTTCAATTTATTTGTTACTTACAGAAAAAGATTTTTTCTGAAATGCAAGAAAATATCAAGTGTATTTAGATGTTTCAATTTTATTTTAGAATTTGGTTGCCGAAATGCAAAAGTTGCCATCAAGAGAATCGAGGGATACAGTTTTTGTATTTAACTTCATTGTTGCGATGCCATTATTTAATACTTATTATAACCTGAAAACTTTCTCGCTGCTTCTTGCAAATATTATTACAGCACCTAAGGTATAAAATAGTTATTTATGCAACAAGTGAGTAAAGTGTATGTTTTTTCACGAGAAGGAAAGTTTGCCGCACGAGCCGGAGGCGAGCGCGCAAATCCGCCGAGTGAAAAAAAGTAACTACTCACGAAATGCATACAAAACTTTTTTCACGTTCGTAATAAAAATCAAGAACTACCTACTTCAAAAACAGCTTTTTATTTGAAAACATTGTGAAGTCATTGTGTATCGTAGCAACGGCAACCTTCTATGTTTTGTATTTAAATATTTTGCTTTAAAAAAATGACACCTTACAATACTTCTTTTCACTCAAATGCGTGAAAAAATGAACTGCTATGGCACTTTTTTCACGCTTCTAGCGGGATGAAACAAACACATCCTTTATAAACGAAAATTAATGAAAAATGTTGCACTTTTTTAACGAACATGAAAAAATAGTATATTCTATTATTATTTTTATTTATTAAAGATGAACAAAGCTAAACTAAAAAAAATGTACCTATTGTACGAAACTGTGGCAATAGGACACTTTATGTTGAGTACTACTAATAAGACACCTCGTCAAAGGAGATGGTATCGCCTGTACAAATTTACAGTACAGCGCCAAGGTTGCCACTAAAAGTTCAGGGTTACAATATCAAAATACGAATTACACCAAAAATCAGAAGAAGTTACTAGAAATATTTTTTATTTGACCTTGAAAAATAGAACAAGCTATAAAAAATAATTGTATGATATTTTAAATCGAATGTAATTTTTGCTGTTTACACGTTGCATTTATTGATGGTCATTGTAAAAAATGTTTTTTCTATACAAAATTGAAACGTCTAAATTGAGCTTAAACATCCATCGTTTCGCTCTCGTTGTAACACATTTTAATTGTTTTTAAAATTTTGTGAATAACAATTTTATATTTTTTTTTATAATTGTCAGTGATAGTTGTAGACTGGCTATGAATTTAGATTTTAAGTTAATATTGAATGTTTTTGAGTAATCTTTTATTTCTTTTATCTGGTTAACCGTAGACATATCAAGTGACGTCAATAATTTGAATTACAATAATTCTTTTCTTGTAGAATCATAATCAAACTTACCTTTTCATCGGTTTTTAACACTTATTAGGTGTCACGGAACGGTAACGTGAACGTAAAAAAATACATGTGCAAATCTCAAAGTTGTTTTGTCAGTATAGTGACCGACATAAGCATAAATTCATAAGTCTCTTTCATAATATTCTCATTTGTTTTTTTGTCGTTTTTATTAACGCTCTAGAATTTCCATAAGTTGTGATACATAAACAAAAATGAGTGAATTTAGCAAATAAAGTGAGAAATAGTATAAATGACTAGGCAGGGCTTTGGATGGAACGAAAAAGGTGCCACTACTACAGTGTTGCCAGGTTTTAAAAAATCTTTCTCTCCCCCCCCCCTCATGTAACAGAAATGTCGATAACGGTACGAGAATCATCAACTTCAGAAATTCTTGATATAATGCTCGTGTCCAAAAACTGTAATTCCCCTAGTGCGCTACCAGCAGTAGTGATTAAGCGTTGTCAGTAATTACGTGCTTGCAAACGAGTGCTGCCAACTGTCCGGCAATTTTATGTCGCATTGGCGACAACTTGCTGCTTGCTTGTGAACACGAGTAATCGTTTATGCTGTAGGTGAAAATCATCAACCAATAGATGACGTTAAACTTCGTCACAATGCGAAAAGGGGACGTTGCCGGTGCTGACATAAATTTCCAAATCTGAAGAGTTATAATATTTTATTACTGTTTCTAATGATATGTTTCACTGTTGGGTCAACGTTGTGATCACCCTCACGACGATGCCGATCAAGAACTTACCGGGATTTTTTGGGCCGCATCAAGCTTGTCTCCAGTCGGGGCCGGGCCTGAGAATAATTTTGTCATGTAGGATAAGCTATTGTATCAATTTTTCAATATGGATCTTAATAAGTTGTTAACTATATTTTTTCTTGTTTTAGATTTTAAAGTCTCCTGATATCTTTGATAGAAATTTTCCAGCACTGTGTCTATCAAAATAATTTTCCTTTTTGTTTACACAAATATGTTGGGACAGAATTCCTTCAAGTCTAATTTTTATAGAAATTTTTCATTTTCTTGTAAATCAAGTCGAAGGCATCAGTTTTTTATGAAGGTTTGCAGTCATAACATAGTTGAGTGTATGTTAGTCTTTCCTCTTTCGCAGTATAGAATTTATTGTCATCATAAAAATTCTTTATTAGGCTATACCTCCGAGGGAAAAATATTTTCTATACATCCATACAAGATGGTGTCATAAATTCTTAATCTTAACTCCATTTAAATTCGGTAGGTAACAGTGGCGTTTTTACTATCCTTGATAGATCTTTTATGTAGCTATAGTTTATTGTCTTTTATGAATGTCTCACTTTTAATAGTTTAGGAAGATTTGTGTGATTTATTGTCATTTTTTTATTAAACTAATTTTTCTTTGGGAAATAAAACTTTTTTTATTATAAATTACTTTTCCAGGCATCTCATATTTCTTCATAATTATCCGTAGGTGTTTGTAGCATTACTTGTCAACTTTAAAATCAATGATCATTTATCATACATAATACACTCCCACATCCAGTTTACATTAGAATTTTCTCTATACTATCTATAGCATGCATTAAATTTCTTTTTTTGTAACAACTGAAAAATACTTCTAGGGATTTACAGTAAATATCATTCAACTTGGAAATAAATCTCAGGAAGTAAATACTGATAGAATTGAAGAACAGTATACAATCAGTTTAGATTATGATTGGCACAGTTTGAGATTGAATTTCCAACTGAAATTTCTTTACGAAGGCTGCTATCATGCAACTATACGATATGGTGATGTGGAATTACATAATGGAGATTTCGATATAATTGTTTTAAACAGTAAGTGTATGCTTTGTAATTATATATATTTTTTAAAATTCTATCTCTTTTGAAGGTATCGATGCAACGCTTGTTCATAAAAATGTCGCATCAAAAAATCATAATGTGTGTTACGAAGCAAGATTGCTAGGAACAAATGGGGAAAGAACTACAAAGCCTAAAAAAGTGCTGTGCTATGTTTCACCAAAGCAGTTAATAATAAAAGAAATGATATTGAAATTTATACCTAAACGTTTATATACATTTAGATTATGCCCTTCCACTAAAGTAAGTAAATTTTAATTAAGAAAATTATCTTTGCACGGCTAAAATTGTTTCAGTTCCAATTCGAACCAGAAAGTCCTACGAAGCAAACAGAAAACATGGGTAGTTGTTTTATAATTGATGATGGCTGTCAACCTAAAATAGAATTAGCCTCAAAAGAATGTAACGTAATAGCTGCAACATTTACACACTTTTTATTGAAAAATATGGGCGGTTCTGAAACGTTCAGAGATAAACAGGATTTCTTTTATCACGAAGTTAGAAAATATCATCAAAAACACTATCATGAAAAATTATCGATGAAAGTTAATCGGGAAAAATTATTGGAATCGAGCATTAAAGCGACGAAGAACTTTTCAGTTTCAGATTGGTGTCGAAATTTTGAAATTACTTTTCAGGGAGAACAAGGTAAGATTTTTTTTGCGTATTGTTGAATTGTTTGTAAATAAAAAACGAATATTAAATAATTAGAAGTTAATGGTAGAATGGATTTTCAATAACTGAATTATTTATGTATTGTTTTTATAGGCTGTTGATACCTCATGTTGTCAGTTTCTCTCTGATTTTAAAATGTAAATCAAACAAATGTAATTTTGCATCAGTAATGTGGCTACAAAAATACGTAATTGCAATTTATTATCAAATTATTAAAAGCATTCATAATTATTGAAATTGATTATTCCCATCTTGAAATTGAGTATTCCCATTTTGAAATTGATTATTTCCATTTTGAAACTGATTGGTCCCAATTTGAAGTTGAAAAGGTATAGTTTATTATAGAAGGGCCTCTTTAATTATTATTAATGAAGGCACTGGAATAAAAATACGAGAAATATTAGTAGGAAGGTATTTTAAAGTATTAATCATGACAATAATAAAGAAGTAAGAGTTATACGTATTTTCCATATTCAATTTCATAAGTTTAGTTTATCTTACTCTTTTGGAAAATCAAATAATCTAGAGCCTTTTGTATTAGAATCTCCACGGTTTTGTACAGAACACTAGAACAGCTGCATGTTTTCTTGGAAGCGAAAGAATCTTCAGATGCTAGTTTGATGCATGCACATTGAATTTGTAATAATAATAAGTTTGTAATTGATAGATTTCAAATGTCTGAAATCATATTTTTACGATTTTTACTGATACCAACCCTAGAGTAAGTAACTTAACGGTAATACATAGATATTACTAGGAAAACAACACTTGTAACAATAAAAAAAGGCAAAGCCTATTCTGAATTCTATAAATTGGAAATGAACTACAGAAATACACATCTACTCATCATCCTAATTAATATTGTCTGTCTATTGCAGGTGTAGATTGGGGTGGAGTTCGTAGGGAATGGTTCGAATTAATTTGTGCACAGCTGTTTGATGCACGTTATGGTTTATTTAAGAGTTTTTATGAAGGTCAGCAATCTTTAGTACATCCTAATCCACATAGACCTTCACACTTAAAACTACGACATTTCGAGTTTGCTGGAAAGATCGTGGGGAAATGTTTATACGAAAGCGCATTAGGAGGATCGTACAGGCAACTAGTCAGAGCTAGATTTACTAGATCGTTTCTAGCTCAAGTCATAGGTTTAAGAGTACATTATAAAGTAGGTATTATTATAATATTAATCTATTGAAGAAAGAAATAATCTTTTCTAATTGTGTACAGTATTTTGAACAAGACGATCCGGATCTGTACTTAACGAAAATTAAATACTTATTAGAAAATGATATAGATGAGATAGATACGGAATTATATTTCGTGGAAGAAGAGTATGATAATAGTGGGCAGTTATTGAAAACTGTAGAACTTGTACCTGGTGGTGCCAAAATCAAAGTAACTAATACTAGTAAACATCGTTATTTAGACTCTTTAGCTCAGTTTCGGCTTGCAACCAGCGTAAGAGATGAAGTAGAAGCTTTCCTTAAAGGTCTCAACGAGCTTATTCCAGATAATTTGCTTAGTATTTTTGATGAAAACGAACTAGAGGTATTAATAAATAAATATTTTTACATACTTTCTCTAAATCTAGCCATTTGTATTTTTAGCTGTTACTCTGCGGTACAGGTCATTATTCCATTAGCGATTTTAAAGCCCACCATGTAATAAACGGCAACTCTGTTGAATTCAGACGTATAATTGGCTGGTTTTGGGCAGCTGTTAGTAATTTTACACAAGAAGAAATGGCAAGATTGTTACAATTTACGACAGGATGTTCGCAGTTACCACCTGGAGGTTTTAAAGAACTCAGTCCGAGATTTCAAATCACTGCTGCACCAACTTTTGGTAATTTACCTACAGCACACACTTGGTATGTTAATAAAGTATTTTTTTATTAGGTATTTAAATTCTGATGGCTATAACTCTTTTTACAGTTTTAATCAACTGTGTTTGCCAGATTACGACAGTTATGAACAATTCGAGAAGTGTCTTCTGTTGGCAATAAGTGAAGGTACCGAAGGATTTGGAATGGTCTAATCATAAGAAATTTGTTAGTTGTTTATTATCATTACAATCAGGATTTTTGAACACTTTACAGCAATACTAGTAAATGTTACGAAGCGGTTTTTTATTTTAATTCTAAGTTTTCATTTTTAGAGTAAAAAGAATTTTTGGTTGTGAATCAATGAAAATCCAAAAAGTATACGCATCCTACACAGTCTAATTGTGTTGTCTTGCAAATAATCAAACACGCATCTTAACAAGATCAAAACAATTAGACAGAATTGATTCTAACATTTCCAATGAATTAAGTGTAGGTCCTTAACGTTTATAATGAGTGATATAGTATAACATTATGTGTTTGGATTTTCTGTTAAATCAATTTACGTTTATCATTGTGATCAGCTAGTCATATTGTATTGCATTTATTATTTTAATTGGTGTGTATTTGTGCAATATTAGAGGGACCATTGATTGATATCAAAAAAAAACAAAAAAAAACGTAAATAATACTATGAAAGTGTTTGGCTATAAATTGTAAATTAGTGGTAGTAACGACAATAGAAAAAGCCTTAAAATGATATACCTAAATAGCAAACAATTTTTAAAGATGAGAAAAGCTTAAAAAACAAAGACAACCAGTAATATGGTGATTGTTAATTTTTATTGTTCTAAAAATAGATCTCCATTTATGATCATTAGTATGTTGAGAGATTTGTAAAGAGAATTTCTAAATATGCTTGCAGAATTCTTAGTTTAAGAATTCCTTTAGTATTTTATCATTGCATAATGCAATAACAAAGTACATAATTATGTAATTTTTTACCTTATGGATCAACTGTAAGCGAGGTTCTGTGTATTATAATCCGTTTTGAATTGTAAAATATCGGAGAAGCCTGGAAAAATCTATACCATATGTTCCATTTTGAGATCTTTCAAGTTACAAAATATACAGGGTGTAAGTAAACTACTGGCATTCAGTTTATTGGTAGATTTTTCATCACTAACAGTGTTGATTGCGATATATGCAAATTTACTAGATTGAAAACTAAAAACTGACCTACTGCAACATAAGGAGAGCATTTGTTTTATTGTGATGACATGTAAAGAAACATTTCACAATTTTGTGAACAGCAAAAACACATTAGATGAAACACAGCCTTTCAGTGTTTGTAGGCTAAGGGCAGCTTTGTTATTTACATTTGCTCAAAAGAAAATTACAAAAGTTTTAGATTAGACACAAGTAAAAAATCAAAATAACCACTAGACACCTGAATGCAAGACAGCATAATGTGACACATTAATCGCAATTTATGTACATGTGAAAAACCAAATAAAGTTACACTAGATATTTCAGTACAAGTGGGCTGTCGTGCTAGGGTTGAGCTGTGAGGCCAAAATTTGAATAAAAAAGGGTTGATTGCTTGAAAAGTGTATCAAATAAAACTCTATAATCATTTACATAGAACGAAAAAAAAACATTAATTTACAGTAAATTTTGAGGTTAACTTTGACAGATGTCAAATTATATACAATTCATTTTTTTCTATTTCTCAAATTAGATGTTTTCTAAACCTCCAGTTATGTTTGTCACCCTGGCTTTTCTAGTTACAAACAATCAAGGCTCTAAATAATGTTACCGTCAAGTTGACAGTGTCACCCCATCACATGATGGAGGTTATGTTTGTAAACTGTCAATTATATGCAAAGTGTGTTTAAGAAGAAATCTTATTCTGAGAAAATTCACATGAAAATAATTTTTATATTTATATAAGGTGTTTCCGGTTTATGTAGTCAAACGTCAGGAGGTAAATACAACATCGAAAAATAAGTGCTTTTTGCTGAATAGACTTATATGCAAAAATGTAGTTTTTGAGGTTCAGGGTGTTAAAGGACATACCCCCTCTCCAAATCTCTTATCACTAAGATTGTAAATTATAACAACATGTAAGATAGGAGACACCTCATAAGCCCCACACTAAAATTACTGGGTAATATTCCAACTACTTTGCAAATTATTTGAAACATACAAGATCTGACATTAAACAATAAGTTGCAGGAATTTGAAATGATTTACTCGCAGTGTATTACATGCGGAAAACACCACAGTATCTTTGTTTGGTAAATTGAGTGTATAATACAAAAGTATTAGAATGAGTATCTCCACTCATGGTGAAGGGCATCAACTACAAAAACTATAGAAAGGTGAATTTCCCATAGAAGAAACCATACAAAATATTTTAGCTCAATATGTTATGCTATATTTGAAATAGCAAAGAAACAAAGAATTTCTAGTAATACTTTAATACCCTGTATCTCAAAAAGTAAATATGTTTGAATATAAGTTTATTCAGCAAAGTGTTGATGTTTTCTCATCTCCCAATATTTGACTACATAAACCAGAAACACCCTGTATAATAGTCAAAATTCAAATTTTGATTCAAAATCTTTGATTTTTAATAATTAATATTATAACGATGCGCGAAATAACCTAAGAAGAATTGCAAAAAGTTGTAATTAATAACAGAAAGTGGATAGAAAAGGACATAAGACTTGAAGGGGTTTAGTGGAAAGGCATAAAGTTTAGGTCTTTTTAAGATTCTTTCTGTAGTCATGATAATTGTAAATGTATGTACATATGTAAAATGCTACATTGACTTCATACTAATGTATGAAAAAATAAAAAAAACATCAAGATTTTTTGATCAAAATCTTGATTTTGACTATTTTTGTAATTTTGAGCAACTTTTTTCGATACAACCAGGCTTACTACGATTTCTCCCATTTCTCATATCTATTTTTGATTGCAGTAGGCATATGATTTCAGTAAAAGTATTCAAAAATTGCATAAATAACCCTTTAAAGGGTAGTACAGTACTTGGCAATTAAACTAGCACCACCGCATAATTTTAAGAGATTTTACTTTAATGAGTGTGTCACACATAATGCAAATGCTTGAAATTATCAATATTTAGTCACTCCTCCCTTGGCCTGAAGCCCTGCAAGGGCCTGAGATTTCCAGACCCAACCTGACATGGCCCAATAGGTCCGGAACTGCATGACAGGCCCGAACAGACCTACAGGCTCAAGAGACCCAAAAAGGCTTGACAAGAATGAATGGCTTGACTGACCTGACTGACCTGACTTTTCAAACTGAGGCCCATCCTGACCTAAACATGAGCTTTGAGCCTGACGAAGAAACCTGTTATACCATCATAGCAATCGGTTTTCAGGAATTTCTTGATTGTTAACATAAATTGTTACAAAATATTTTATATAATGTAAGCTGGGTTTTCTCTGCCAATCATTTTTTGCCTATTTGACAATTTATTGCCTGTCAAATAATTTGTTGAAATATACAAAACTAATAATATAGTCTCTTTGAGACAAAACCAAAACCCAACCTATTTATTTATAAATTGATACTTGACAGATACGTTAACCTCAAAACCTGTCGAAAGTATGAAAAATTAATAAAAATGAGCCAACTTGTTCTTTCACATTTTCCGTTTTTTATTAATCCAACCATAGAATAAACAAATAATAATGATCTCCGAACCTGCAATAAAAACTAGAAAAACATAGAAAAATACTCAATTATAAAGAAATTAATTATTAATTATTTAGAAGATGATTTTAAAAATCAACATTTTTGTCAAATATTGAGGTTAAGTTGCACCACTTAACAAAATGGTGAAGGAAAATCGTGCTTGAGCATCGCTAATAATTTAAAAATGCTTATGAATTTGCCCGTGTTGAATTTAAAAACACGATTTCTTGTGTTTGAACGCTCGAGCAGCAGGTTGGGTAATATTAAAACGCCCAATATCTGCAATAGTATAGTTCAAATTAATAGAACGATAAGTTTGTACGTTTGTCTGCTCTGGCTGATTTCGAGCAAAATTTGGCATCTTTTTTCTATTTTAGAGCACGATCTGGTCATATTTATTTGTGAAGTGAAGGTAATCTAGATCAACTTAGAGCATGATTTAACTGCTCCAAATTCCGAGTACGGGCAGATATAAGTAGGTTAAGCTTATTGGGTTAAAAATGATGCTGTAGGTGAAAATCATCAATCATGGCGTTACACTTCGTCAAAATGTATCAAAATAACGGAGGAAAGGGCGATTATAGCTATAAGCAACGTTGCCTGGCATAAATGTCCAATTCTGAAGATTTACAATACAGCTCGACCAACCTCAGAAAAGCCCTGAGTGGGCGTGTACGAGGGAGCTACATGTTGGTCAAATACACTCGCATCCAAAAATCTTCCGGCGGGAAATTTAAATAAAACTAAACACCGCCAATAACATTTAATAGATTTAAGACAACTTTTTGTCAGTTAATGCACTCGAGTAAAATTACGCTTCTGATTGATCGGCGTTGTTTGTTATTGCAATTAGTTTGCATATTTTCCGGGGCTTTTCTGAGGTTAGTCGCGCTGTATTTATTATTGTTTCTAATAATTTGTTTCACTGTTGTGACAATGTTTCCCCCAACAAGTTCGATCACAAATGCCGGCTAATACCGAAAAGTGCGCACCTTCAAGACGTTCAAAAGTACGGTCACAGCAATCAATTTTTAACAATTTCCCAATTTCTAACATAAATTGTCATAAAATAATGAAAATAACGTTGTCTATGTTAATCTAACCTTAACCTTTTCGATCACAAATGGCTGCTAATAGGAAGACCTACCTTTCACAGCACATCAGTATTGTATAGGGACCTTAGTTTTTCTCCAATATGTGTCCAGGAAAGTATTCAACAAATGGAAACATTTTTCTTATCATTTTCTCAGAAAACCTGTTTATAAAATTTTGTACGTACTCCAAAACTTCTAATAACAGAAATAAAACTTTGATTATTATCAACAATAATAAAGCAAACTCGAAAAAACATTAATCTTTCCATTAAAAAACAACCAGGTTTGCAAATTTACTCAACAGTTATAAATTATTCCAATAAATCCGCACTTCTTTTAAGATCCTCACTGATTTCCCTACCAAATTCAAAAATTCCCAATCTGGGAAATAATTTCCATACCTGGCAACACTGCAGTACTCGCAACTTATCTTGAATTTTCGTTCTGCACCTCCTCATAGAGCCCTGCACGAACCGGAATTTCCAGGCCCGGCCCCACTGGAGACAAAGTGGATGCGGCTCAAACAAAAACCTGGTAGCTTCTTGTTCAGCTCGGGAGGCCCGAACAGGTCAACAAGGCCAAACGGCCCGATAGAGAAGGCCGAGGAGCCGAGAAGGAGCCCTGGAGGGTCGAGAGATCAAAACGACCGAATAGACTCCAAGGGCCGAGAAATCCAAAAGGCCCGAACGGCCGTACAGACCCGAGAAGATAGACCCATATGGCCCGATAGGGCCGAGAGATCTGACAGGCTCCAACAGGTCGGCAGGCCCGACCCGATCCGATCTGAACCTGACTAGAAAACCCGGCCCGTACAGGCTTCTACCTCCTCAACCAAAACTTTCCAATTATTATGCGTTCATAGTTTGTTTGCATGAGGGTTGGCCATGGAGATTCACCCAATTAAGCAGTGTCAACATTTAGTTTTGAAGATTAAACTGGTCTTACTTGTGTGGTTAGGCTTTTTAAACAGGTTTAGGTTAGGTTGGAAGACAGAATACTTACAAACGCAATGTTGTCAATTTTATATAGAATGAAATTAACATCTTTAGTAATTTTTGTCTTCAATTTAGTAAGTTATTGTTATTATTATTATTATTATTATTACCTCTATTAACAGAAACAATATCAAATTTCTATGGGAATAATCTATTTGCAAGAAGACATCCTAACTGTTTAAATATTTCTCTTTCAGATAGGTAATAGATTTGGTAATGAGGTTCTGTTCCAGTAATAATGATTAGTTTTGAGGTTATCAAAGCTGTACAACAAAATAACAATTAACATATCTATTATGTACAGCCTAACAAAAAAATTCATGGCCAACCCTCATGCAGAAAAACTGTGAACACATAATAGTTACATATTTCATCAATAATACAAATACTCAAGATAGCCATAATCCATCTCCCACCATTTCTAAACAGTGGGAGACGAATTTCAGTTTTCATTTACCTAGGTATTCATGTATTAACTTATTTGATTCAAAAATCAAAGTTAACTATTAATAAATTAATTATAAACTAAATACAACCTTGAGATCAATATAGTATTGTTCAACAATACATACAAGGTGTTTAATAAATAACATCGATAAACTGATAGGATAGATTTTTAACAATTATAGAAGGTTTTTTCTAAACCTATGGTCAATTCATCTTAGTTATGAAGTAATTGGCATTCAAAAGACTGTAGACTGTAGCTAAGACACATTAAATTGAAAGTTTCTCTTTATTTTTCTTTTGACATTACATATCTTGGCTATAGAGTACACCCCACATAATGAAAAGTAGATTTGGGACATCTGGAAGGCAATTTCCTACAATTTCTTTTAATAGGAATTTTTGAGATTCTGGCAAATAACGACAATGCAGCCAAAAGTCAACCTATCGGTACACAACTTTTGAAGACTGATTACTCCATAATGAGATGAATTGACTATAGGTTTCATTTAAAAATATTAGTTACCAGAAATTCGTCTTGTCAGTTGGTATGATTTATTAATACCTTGTATGCATTTTTATAAATCAGACTTGATGATTAGTAATCTAAATTTTGCTTTTCTCCTGCTTATTAATCCTTTTGAGTGTATCTTTTTGAACCTTAATTTTAATTTCATAGATTTCTGTAAAACAAATCACATATATTAAAAGCTGCATATCTTTGTTTTAAAATGTAAAAAAAAAATGTAATTTTGCGTCAGTTACAGCACAGCCGCAAAATGCATAGTTGCAATTTATTGTCAAACTATTAAAATCATACAAAGTTAATTGAAATTATGCTACATCTACATCATTAGTTTAATAAAGTAATTCTAGCTACATAATGCAAGTTTGGCAACGTAGCCAACGCTGTATGCTAAAAAAATTAACCTAAAATTTAAAAACCAGTTTTATCTAACCTCTACCAATTCTTTTTGTTGTCAATGAAAGCTGTCAGATTTACATAACTTGTCATACTGTTTTATAATTTGAATTAAAACAGGTAATATGTATATTGTGAAACATAACTGTTCATTTATCTGTACTATGTAGTGAAAAAGATTAAGGAGAGGAGTATGCAATGACATTCATAAAGACAGCAACTATATTTTTAAGTTTTATTATACTAACTACAGCACGTGAATACAGAAAAGAATATTCACATGATCTTGGAGTGTATTCATAAAAATAAAATCCAACGATCTACTTCTGTTTGATAAGATCTCAAGAGTCAGTTGGTGTTTGCAAACATTCTTGCGTGGATAAAATGCCGTCTAAAACACTCTTACAATAAATAACTACTATTTCTGTAATTCCTTGTTTTTAATTTAGCTTAATGGTACAAACAACAATATCATGATTAAAAACCACTTGGATCAGATTTGCTCCGTCAGACTTTTAAATCACAGACCCAATACACTCATTATGATTATTAAAAAGACCTGGTATCACCTCAATGAATTGCATACGTATTAATCTTAACTAAAATTCAAGTTCATCTATAAGGTAAAAATGTATTTTGTGTAAATTTAGCTTAAATTAGGTTAGTTTTAATACCTTCATTCGTACTTTTCGACTTAAATTGCTTTCTTCTAGTTCTAAAGAATCAATTTTATATTAGCAAATAAAATTTGATATTAGTATTATGTCAAAAGCTGTAGCTATTTTATGTATCTAATTTTTTTGTCCATTATTATCACAAAATATTTATTTTTTTATTTAATCTGTACAATAAAAATATGAATAAAAGTTTAAAAAAAACTTCTGATTTTTCTTTAAATATTATTAATTATTTTAAGTGTATAGGTAGTTTTATTGGTTTGCAGAAAAGTCAACTTAGAAAACAAATCAGCAATAAAAATAAACGACTATAAAACCTGATAATAATGTTTTATGGACATTAATGGTTTTTGAAAAGCAGAAGCAAAACATAATTCTGTTTTATAATTTATTATGTATATTAAATACAACTTCAAAAATACCAGTTATAAATTACCTTCTACCTGTGTGTATCAAAAATATTCTAATAAAAAATTGTGTAAATATAAACAAAATTGTATCAAAAATCTTAATAATTATGACACATTCTTAGGCATGTCTGAAGTCGACGTAGCTTTTGTAACGACTGCTGGTATAGCCGGTAGCATAATATACGCTGCGTTTTGTAACGCATTTAAAGGTGCCATAGCTAACTCACCCGCATTTCTCCACCAAGGTCTTTCTTTTTCGCTTTGTAAAACTGCCTTAACATCAATTAATTCTTTTCGTAGTTTCAAATTTTCTTCATCCACCTTTTTTGCAGATTCCTTGTTAGTTTGTAGAGTCCTCCTTAATTCTTCAATTCTTGCTTCCAGTTTTTCATTGTTGCCGATCACTTCTTGAAGTTTCTTTTGCAAATCTGTATTTGTAGCAATCTCATTGGTAATCTTACTATAAAAGAAATTAAGAATTAGAATATTATGTTATTCAGTTTTAAAGAGAAACATACTCTAGTAAAGCTTTCATGTTATCTTCATAATTATTGTTACTCAAAATTGTATCTTGTAGATTTATCTCTGTGTTCAAAAGCCTGTCTTGTAAGTCATCAATTTGATCTGTTAATGCTGAGACCTCTTGTTCCTTTTGTGAAAGCTAAAATAAATTTTTTATGCAACTAGGAAATATTTTTCAAAAGTTCATATTTAATAATACAAAATCAATTACATTATCAGTAACAATTATAATACGCTTTTCGTGTGTAAAAGGGATATTTTTCGAAAGGTCAAAGGTTAAATCTCTTTTCCAAGAACTGCTCCCCTCATCGTATCAATAATATTTAGAAAAGAGGCACGAACGCACAAAGTTTAGTCACTAGCTTATGAATGAGGGTTGTAAGGCGGGGGTTGCATGAGTCAGCGTCCCCGGAGCGATTGTTCCGGGAACCCGGAGTTTGTACGCGTATGAGTCAGCCTGGTCCGGGCGCCTCATGCCAACTTATAGATGCGTCGCTCTGTCTAGAGCACCTACATTTACGTGTTTTTAACGCGATATTAATGATGGTTGCACTGTATTTTATAACTTTTCATGGATAAATAATAATGCACACTACTGCCACGAAGAAAATTCACACGATACCGACTGCACACACATTTCATACTTTCAAAATATGTGTTTTCCTATTTAAAAAAAAATAAATGTGCGTCGTTTTTGCTATTGTTTATGCTGTAATAGTAGTAAAGAATGCAATAATTCTGATTTGACCTGTCCTTGGATGGGTTTTGTGTTATTTAGTCGCACCTACCTTTCACAACTGTACCTAAACTTCCCCGGCTGTGACGTCACCGCGCACCTGTGACGTACATATTGACCGAAATTTGCAAAAATTGTTTTCTTCTTGCATAATAGTAACTTGTAATTACAGACTTAAAACTCTGTAATAGTACTGACAATGTTTCATAACTTTGTGTGTTAAAACAGAAAACAATATTTATAATTAGCATATTCTCTTATCGGGAATTTCTTCCTTTTTGGGAAAATACGGACTTCTTTGTAAAACCTTTTACGATGGCGATAACCTTCTTGATTCCAATCCATAAAAACAAGTAGTTAAAAGATTAGTTTGTTCAAGAATGAAGAGATTAATTACTATGGTGGCTTTTAATAAGATTTTTTTTTGAATAAACTAATCGTTAAAAGTTAAACCGAACTCGTATATGTATTCGTTCAGATTTAAGTTTTTCTTGTATGCAAGTTTAAATAAGAATTGACACTAAAAATTATTTTTAATCTGATGGCTAATTCCTGATAAAATATTTTTCTGCAAGTTTTATTTTTAATACTTACTCTTTCTATTAAAAGAGTCTTCTCTTCTCGAAACTTTTTTATTTTTCCCCTTTCAACACCTAACTGGTGTTCTATGTTCCTAAGTTCGCAGCGTGCAGTTGCCCAATCATTTCGTGCATTTTGAAGATCAAGCTGTAAAGTTTCGCCTTTTTGCTCTAAAATCTGCAGCTCCAACTCTACTGCATCTTTACCCTTTTCATTTTGGAAATATAAAAACAAAAAATTAATTATTATCGTTAAATAAATATCCTAATAGTGAGTTTTTTTTAAAATTCGTTCGAAGTCATTCTACGAGAATTGACATAAAGACTTGTATAAAGATACGGACATATACAAAATAAACAAATTTGATTGCGTTTGTGCTTTCTCTTTAGGTAATAATAACTAATAACTTATGGTTTAGTTCTTCGTGGCTAATTCACTACAAAATACAGGACGGTTAACATTTCAGTAACGGCTGCTAATGATATAAAGATAACCTAATTTAATTACTCCCTGAAATTAGAGTGCTTTGATATTGTTTTATTATGCCATTTCTCTAACGGACACAATTGTCAATGTCAGTCATATTTTTGTCAACTAACCTTAAATTTGGATATTAACCTCACTTTAGCTAAGGGCGCACCCATATTAGTTCTTGCGTTATCGTTAAAATAACAATGGAATACAGTTTGAGAATTTGATAAGTTGAATTACCCATACAAAATTAAATGATTGAATTAAATACATTTCTGTCTCTAGTCTAGTCTTAATTTTCTTCGATGTAAAAGATTGAGAATCTTATACCCTTTAAAATGATATATGACACATGGGGTAGTGCCATTTAAAATTCTGGGGAGGGGATGGTTGGGGGGAGGGTGGAAGTTTCTCAACTGATTAGAATAGGTTATTAAATGTCTCCCTTCAAAACAAAATCGACGTGTTTCAGGAATTTTTGATAATCTTACTAATTAAAGAGTTATTCAAGGTGAGAAGTTTTCAAATGAAAGCCCTGTATAACAGGGATTTTACTTTAATTGCCTATTAATGTCTGAACGTGTTCAGTGGACTTGCTAGATGAGTAACACAGGGTGTTCCCTAATGATGGTAAAAAATTGTAATAGATCATTCCTGGGCTAATTATAAGTAAAAAAGTTCATATAAACAAGTGTCCTACAATGCAGCCCTTCTGAGATACAGGGCGTTAGAATTTATAGAAAAAATATCAGCCATTTCAATATTTGAATAAGCTTCCATGATGAAAAACTACACTAAAGCTACACATTTTTTACATAGATACCTTTTCAATAATAAACAATTTTATTTTAATAAATGCTGGTGAAAGTACGAAACTTTGTTAATACAAGGAAACCTGCATTTCAAATTATCTCGAGAACGGTGCGTTTTAGGAGACAAATACCAAGAATACTTTTTTATCCTAAATTAAATAGGAAAGTGGGAAATGTTACCAGTTTTCAGGAAAAATACAGTGGCAAAGGCTTTATCTGGGGAGAAAGTACAGAACCCACCGTATCTAAGCCACTGGATTTAATTTTTCATCAATTGTCATCTTATCAAATTTACAGTAACATGATCTAACCTTGGGCCAAAAATGAAAAAAAAGATAATAACGCATAACAAAAATATAACGAAAAACCAATTTTTTCTATAAATTTTCACGCCCTGTATCTCGGAAGGGGTGTACTTTAGGACACTTGTTTATATGAACTTTTTTGCTTGTAACTAGCCCAGGAATTATCTATTAAAATTTTTTACCATCATTAAGAAACACCTTGTACAGTTGGATTCGACAAAAAGGGGAAATCTAAAAAAAAAGTTGGCATATTTCTATTAATCTTTCGTAGTTTGAATGGGGTTGATTAGTAAGCTTAGGAGGACATTTTTATTCTGATATTTAACATATGCATAAATATTATTGTTTGCTTATAGAGTGCACCTGTAAGTAACAACCATGAACCCGTCAATCGCCTGAATAAATCGGAGTCAAGTCAAGGAGCGCGCGGTCCAATATTAAAACTGGTCTGCTATACACCAAATATGATTATTTCCAGATAATGAAATGCTGACTAGCGGCGTTAAGTTTTATTTCGCATTTTTTAAAAGTAATTTTATATTATTAGTAGGATTGGCATGACTAAAATAAAATATTTAAAGGAAAACAAAATAAGAAATTTATTAATTTCAAATAAATGATAATTTTATTGATCTTAACATCGTTTTAATGTATAAAATGCGAATGTGCACGAACCGTCCATGCTTTGCATGACGTAGCGCTTGATGGACTATCTACGTCCTAAGCCTATTGATTAGAAACGAGGTAAACTTTAATTGTCGATTTATGTATAAGTAGATTAGGTTACATTTAGGTTACATTAATGGAATTCAGCTCCCATCTTAGAACTCAGCCCCTGAGGTCCTATAACCTATACAGCGTGTTTCATAACCAATTAGCCAAACTTCACAGGTGGATAGAGAGATAAAAAACAAACCTAATTTCTGTTTCGATTTTTCCGTAAACCAATGGTTTCTGAGAAAATCAAGGAAAAGCAGTCAACCTTGTTGACGAATTTCTAGGAAATCAATGATCATAACCATAACAAAAATAGCAAACACAGCAGGGCTATAAAAGTAAAGTAAAATAAACACGATCCATGTTGATGGTGTCCCATTTTTTATGGGCAAAGTAGAAATGTCATACTTTAAAATGCTAAATTGCTACACAGCTATTAAAAAATTTATATACGATGTTTTCTATTTTTGGCAAAAAAGTCTCCTCATGTTCAATGCTCTATAATGGATTAAAAAGTTTTTATGTATGATGTTTAGCAAACATGAGATTATGTGTGGTGTTTAGAATGATGTAATAGTTTTCTCTAAATGATTTCTGATAAATCTAACCCCGAAAAGCTTTTGAATTGAAAGCAGTGCGCACCAAGATCTATTATATGTAAGTGCCCCCAATTATCTTCCTACAGTTTTGCGTATTTGAATTTAGCAGGTTATGGGCCCGAAGATATATTAAACTTTTCAGGATATTTTGTTTTGCCGCAATTTACAGGTAATAATATTTCAGACTGGGTGTTCCGAAATATGGCAGTATTATTATTATTATTATTTTATAAAATATTATAAAAGAAAGTGGCAAATAATGTTGTAAACAATGCAGATATTGATTTGAGCAAAAAGACTAATCATTCATAGTACAATGTGTAACAGATAAGCATCTTGGGTATATCAAAGACTCTTAGAAGCAATGTTTAAGAGAAAAAGCACCCGAATACGTCAAGTTATTGACATTAAAGTTCAATGAAAATGACACAATGGAAAAACATTTCGTACGATTTGATTATATGGAAGAGACTGATCGGTGAAATTATGTAAGGATCAACCATTGCTGTGCCTATATTGTGAGGTGTGATTGGTCAGAAATAAAACAAGTCATTAGAATTAATTTGACATTTGTTGTACAATTTGTGATACCTACATAAACATCCTAATAGTGAATAGTTAATTCTAGAAAATTATTAGTTGTTATTAAAAGAAGCATTAATTACGCAGAATCACTACAGAAAGTGAGGTTACTATTATTTTCAGTGGTGAAAAGTTTGCTTCGTGTTTGTAATCTTGTATTAGTTTTTAATAAAGTTCTACTACCAGTGTGACCTTTTCATTTCCTCTTTAGTAAAAGTTGCCTAGTTAATTTAGAAGACAATATTTAATAAAAGAACAAAGAATTAAAACAGACAATGTTATCAACTACAACAAGGTGGATTTATACTCGATCACTGAGCATTTCACTATTTATCATTTAATTTAATAGATAAACTTTATGTTAATTTGGTGGTCTATTATGAATTGCCGTGGAGAAAAAGCATCTGTGTTTTAAAGATAAAACGCAAGAGAAAAATGCATGGTTAGCCATAACCTCAAATTTAGGCATGCTTCAATTATCATTCAGTGGAGCGAGTATAAATGAACATTGTATAATGATAATGGTGTATAAGTTAAAGGACTTCAATTCCCATCCGAATTCTCGAATTCAAATTCTATATAGCGCTTCCGTGTTGATTCCAGTAATAAAAAGACCTAAAAATGCTACAAATACCCTTGAATTCAGTGTAGTACGAAGGAATGTGAATTCGCGGAAGACGTAAGAAATTTCTCAATTTTTAGATTTAGTAGCAGCGAGTGATCCGAAATGATTGAATGACAATTTGAATTTTCCCCAAAACAAAAACATTTTGAAAGTTGGTAGCATTACATTTTTGATTAGCATTGTTTGACATTGTCATGACAACACACACGCCATTGGCTGTCCAAGTGACAACTAGCAATACCGCCAACTTCAGTTGCAAAAATCACTGAAATGTCGGCGCGGGAAATTCAAAACTGTCATGAATCACGATATATTATAAAAACAGTAAGAAGGAGAATAGAAATTAAGTCATCAAGCACACAAACATTACGGATTTTATTTGTTCATAAATTGTGACTGAAAAAGTGCGACAGATAACAATAATTAGGGTAAGATTGTGAAGATTTTGCTATATTACGGCCATCAATCATTTTCTAAGCGTTTCGAAATTTTCGCTGTAACCGTTGTGTAATATTTTTTTATTGAGAAAAATAAGTTAAGCCAAACAAGTTTGTATGTTTTTATTCTCGTAGAACGCCCACCTGATTAATTCATTTTTAGCATCTTTGTTGTAAACTTACGTAAATGTAAGAGAAAATACACGTAAGGCTAATAAATATTTATAGTACTTGTTTTTTAAGCGACTCTTAAAATAACTTCAAATTTTCAAAATGTATCGATCAGGTTTTGTTTAAAAAAATCATTAGTAGAGTTTAATGTTACTACACTTACTTCCGTTAGGGACTTATTTTCCTTCAAGACTTCCTCGACTTGATTTTGCAGCCGCTGATTTTCTGTAACTGCTTCGTTCCGTTTATCACATTCTGCTTGACGAAGGCGTCTTAGAGCATCGATTTGTAGTTCGAGATTTCCATTCTATGCAAATGAATAATATTTATTTAATTTTTTTTGCAAAATAAAAGAGAAAAGAAGCAGTGAGGTCATTTAACTTCATCTATACCACATTTAAAAAGTCATCGTATACTACACACACGATGAGCAAGTAATAAAAATTAGGCCGTTTCCATCATCCCGGATGACAAAAAGCAAGAAAATTTTACAGACACAACAAAATTATGTCTGGGCATTAGAGTATCGTTTTCAGACTGCGTGAGTCAATTACTTAAAATAAGTTCGTCGACGCTGATGTAAACTACGTGAAACGATTTGCTCCAGTACTTCAGTTTCTCTTAGAAAACGAGAATAACATTGAAAAATAAACTAAAAGGAATAAATCTATACTGACAATGGACAACGACCAATATTAATGATCCCGAAAGTAAAAAAAGAAGAAAACGATATACGCCGGATATTTTTTAATTTTCCACTGTCGAAATGCGATAATTAGAATGTTATTTTGTAATTATTATTAATATCGTAGATTGTAGTTTGTTTTTGTTATTCCAGTTACGTATTGTTAAATCTTGCGATTACTACCACGCATATAAATTTATGTATTGTCTCAATGTCTCTGTACTTAGAATGATTCATCCTAACAGCATTTATTGTATGAAGTAGTTGTCCTTAGTATATAGAATTTTCAATTCCAAATTGTTTTGTTTCCCTACGAAAAAAATCCCCTTGCAATAAACGGCCGTGCGTTGGCAAACAATGAGCTGTAATAAAATTATAACTTGAATAATGAGGCACATAATGGAGGCACAACGCGAAATATGAAAAACCACTAAACAGTAAAATATAAATTAATATAGGACTGCCAAATATTCATAATTCAATAAGCGTTAGGTTAGATATATTTATAATCAAGTTAGAATGATTCGGTAATGACTAACATGAGATGCCGTACTAGTTTTAAAGCTACTCTGTAAAAACACAAAAATTAGCTGTTTAAGATGTAAAAATAATTTCCTCAACATTAAACCAGCAACACCAAAGTTCACGGCACAGTCACCCGCTTGGTGTACATACTCTAGACTCTCCACTTCCACATTCATGCAACTTCTTTCTAAACTTACTTAATTTCTTTACATCAATCAAGTTTTTGTTAAGCAAAATTGAAAAAAGATTGCATTTTATCCTCTTACACAATTTATTACTGTACCGCAATGGTTTGCTAATTTTTTTAAGTTTGTAATCAGCGTATAGTGATTATAGAAGTAAACCAACTCTTCAAAAATCCTTTGTTCTTTTCAAACGCCGACCGATGACCTTGAAGTAATAGTTGGTGGGTAATACCGATATTTCGAACAGATGTCGCTAAGCCAGTGTCAGTGGTGTGTGTAAATTTATTTATGGACATTTTGAATTACTAGAAAGGCTACCATTGCATTTTCTGTTATTAAATTTCATTTTACCAAATTTATAATGGCATTGTATTAAATTAAAGAAGAGGATGTAAATCATGCATAAATATCCAAAGAAATCAAATTTATTACAATAAATTTTAGATCAATAAATAAATTGGTTGTGTTTTCATATTTATTACTTAGTAATTTATAAAAAAAATTATTCTGTTACATATCTTTCTTATTTACATGTATTATGTACAATTATTGTTTTTTTATCAACAATTACATTAATATTATTTATCTTGTTTTTCAAAGACACATGTAAAATATTTATTTTATTATAACACTATCGTAGTTAATCGGAGGTAACAAAACTTTTATTTCTTACGTTTGTTTACGTTGGGAAATTTAAAAAAATGCACATCGAATGTTTCATTATTCGCCAGATATCCCTTCACGACTCAAATGCTTTTACAACTCATAATTGTAGCAAATAAAAGTAACTCAGGTATAGGTCTAGTCTACTTCCACGTGTACGGCACAGATCTAACCTCGCTCGGCCGCTAGCTCGGCGTTCGACCGTCCTGACATCTATTATAGAAACACGAACCACCCTCCAACCTGCTGGTTCGTGTACGAGCTAGTTTTCCGCTTTTTAAAAAGTATTTTTACTTCTATAATCACTATACGCTGTTGTAATAGTCATAAGGAAAACATCTGTATAATACAGGGACTTCAGAGAATATCGATCATTGTTTATGGATTTATGTAGTAATCTGACATTTTAATAAATTTCAACGAAAATGATTCCAAAATTCTGGAATTTAGTCAATTTATTTTATTTATTATATTAATTTGTCAATTTATTTGGTTGGCAAAAAAATGAGGTTAGGAAGTTAGTTGTCAATGTCAAAAGAAAATAGAAAAAACAAAAGTATAAGAATAAACTTGTTGATAGATGAAAAAGTATGGTTGTTGTATTGTAAATAATAATTTTAGAAATGAAGAAATCTTTAAAGAGAAAAGTAGAAAAGAAATCTTCTATTTCACGGGTTTATTTTATTTTTCAAATAATGTTTTTTGCAAAGCAAGAATAGGCCAGAATAATAAGAATTGCGATACACACACACACAAGAAAACGATTCATAGTAAATACGGGAATATTTCAGTACATAAAAGGTAAGTGCCTTAGACTAAATAAACATCAAAATTTATTTGTCTCAGTTTTTTCTTTGAGACAGTTTCTTATCAACTAGCATCCCAAGTCTAGTAAAAACAGAAGAACA
The DNA here is from genome assembly GCA_011009095.1 of Ignelater luminosus. NCBI lineage: Eukaryota > Metazoa > Arthropoda > Insecta > Coleoptera > Elateridae > Ignelater > Ignelater luminosus. Next base: position 379,062 of record VTPC01090880.1, on the reverse strand, counting down.
CATTCTTAGATTCCAATTTCCAGCAGCAGTTAAAGTACCTGCTATTTTATAAAATAACCATTTTCAACCGTATAAAGGTTACCACAGACCGACGCGAAATAATCGCTGCCGCTGCGAATACTTCGCAGCAGCTTAAGTACATGGCGGTTTATGTATAGGTTCAAACTTGCACGGCATTGTACCAATGCAACATTTGTGCAACGTTTCATTCGCCGGCGGTTTCATTTCGCTACCATGCTTATTTTGCGAGCTGAAAATAATGGCAAAAACAAAAATTAATAGAAATTGTCCAAAATTATCCTGTTTTGTACGACTTATCGCCCGAAGATTATAAAAACATAAAGTTAAGCTTTCTAGGTTAATATCATGGACCCATTTCCTTTTTTTCCTAAAGAGAATATGAAAAGAATATCTTGAGCTAAATAAAAAATAAAACATTTTGTTATCTGGCATTTTCTTCCGCTTCTAAAGTAAGTAACACAAGCCCCTCTTCTTGATCCGATGATGAGTACGTTGTGCACAAAGGTTGGACTAAAATATCCAAACGATTCTACGTTACCGAAGCAAACGTGAAAACTTCGTTTCGCTACCGCTGTGAATATTGCGCGTCTATTTGTGGGAACTTTAATTCTGAAACTTCTTTGTTTAGTTAAGTTGTTTCATCTGAAACATATTCAACTACGTTAAGGTTGGCTATACAATTTCCGTGCAAAAAAAGATAAACCCTGTTACCAGAAGTATCTTTTTTACAAAACAAGGACTAACAAAAAATTATAGAAATTTTCCTAATTACCAGTCATGGCAACGCTGCCATTTTTAACCTCAATGTAAAATTAACCTAAAACTAACTGTCAAGATTGTATATGTCGTAGGCTTTTAGTGAAATCCGTCATTTAATGAAATGACTAGGCATTTCATGTAATGTCGGCTTTTAATGTAATTAAGATTGTTACATTGTCTGCCGACGTCTTCTCGTGAAATGACGGCAGATGATGTATTGCACTATTTGATTAATTGAACACATTTAGGCATTTCGTGTAATACCGTTATCTTAAAAACCTTATTATTCTTATAGTGCACATGTAAATATGGCAGCTATTGTCTATTCAAGGAAGCAAAACATAAATAAAATTATAAAAAAAACCTGAAAGAGAAAAATTAATTTTGATATTTAAAACAAGTACATCCACTGTCAGTTTACATACGAAGGTGGTCTGAAAAGTTTCCGACCTAACAAAGATACAAGACATTTTTTCTGAAAATTTTTTTTTATTTTTCAACATAGTCTCCTTGTAACTCTACACACTTCTCCCAGCGATGCTCCCACCTCTGTAACCCGTCCAAATAGTACTCGGCATTTTTCTCTGCAAAATAATTGTTCACGAAGGTGATTGCCTCTTCATTTGACGAAAATCTTTGTCCTCCGAGCGCAATTTTTAGATGAGGGAACAAAAAGAAGTCGCTTGGGGCTAGATCTGGTGAGTAAGGCGGATGGTCAAGCAGTTCAAACCGTAATTCGTGGATTTTCGCCATGGCAACCGCTGGGGTGTGAGACGGTGCGTTGTCTTGGTGAAACAGGATTTTTTTTTTCTGCAAATGTGGCCGTTTCTTCGCAAGTTCTGCCTTCAGCTTGTCAAGTAATGATGCATAGTATGCTCCTGTAATGGTTTTTCCTTTTTGAAGATAATCGATTAAAATAACTCCATGACTATCCCAAAAAACAGTCGCCATCACTTTCCCAGCCGAAAAAACAGTTTTTGCTTTTTCTGGAGCCGGTTCCCCCTTTTCAGTCCACTGTTTGGACTGTATTTTTGTTTCGGGCGTATAATGGTGTATCCAAGTTTCATCTACAGTAATTAATCGGCGCCAAAACTCGGATTTATTTCGCCTAAACTGCGCCAAAAGAGCGTTGGAAATATTCATTCGAACACGTTTTTGGTCTAACGTGAGCAAACGCGGCACCCAACGCGCGGACAGCTTTCTCATGCCTAAATGTTGATTTAATATGTGACAAACACGTTCTTTTGACATGTTCATAACCTCTGCTATCTCTCTCACTTTAATTCGGCGGTCGTCTAGCACCATTTGGTGAACTTTGGCGATGTTTTCGTCGGTAGTTGCAGTTTTTGGACGTCCCGAACGTTCATCGTCTCCCAAGCTCTTACGGCCACGTTTAAATTCAGCAGCCCAAAATTTCACTGTGGTAAATGATGGTGCAGAGTCCCCATACACAGAATCCAACTCATCTTTTATTTGCGAAGGCGTATTGCCTTTCAAAAACAAATATTTAATGACAGCTCGATACACGATTTTGTCCATTTTCACAAAAAAACTCACATCAACTCACTCAAACGACTGTTACATAAAAACTGCGCGTCCAAAATGGCTGAAACTTTGGTGAGTAACTGTCAACAGATGAACAACGAAATTCAGTAGCTTTTATTTACGAGTGCTGCCATCTTCACGTTGAGGTCGGAAACTTTTCAGACCACCCTCGTACATTAAAAGCCGGCTTTTCAGAAATGACGGATTCATTTGCGACAAAGTTCAGGCTTGTAATGAAATCTCCTCCTTTTTATACTTTCTACATTATTTGCCGGAATTACATGAAATGCCTAGTCATTTCAAGAAATGACGGATTTCACTAAAAGCCTACGACATATACAGGGTAGAGACGTCAAATGTTCACGATCAACCCTTAAGCAGAGATCGTGGAGAGCAAAAAACAGACTAGAACAGTTTCTACCACGCGGGTTAGAATATTACAAGTTACATGAAATATTGAATTCGTGTCGAAATAGGAACGTAAAAAATTCAATAAAATAAAAAACGAATACGCCGACTTACGCTACCCCAACTTAAGCGAATACGAAGTTACGCGATTTTTAAATATTGTCGTCGATTTGTCTTTTATTGACAGAGCGCCTCAGTTCAATTGAAAAAAGGTTACAAATTTTGGAAAACATAGACTCCAACGAGGAAATTTTGCGGGAGAAGAAAAAATCTTTGATCAGTCAGACGACTTTGTTAGATTTTATAAAGCCTTCTACGTCAAAATAACTTCGGTTTACGTTTTTACAATTCATAATAATATAATTTGTTGTATTATCTTAGATTTTATTACACATTTTTCTTCTAAATTATTGTTTTCTTTAGTCTCCGGTCCTAATTAAACATAATTTGTATGTATTTAGATGCAAAATTCTACCCCCATTTACGCGAATTCTACTTACACGGTTATCGCTCGGTCCCATCTATCGCGTAAGTCCGGGGTATTACTGTATTTCAAGAGAGTTTGCAATGACATTTCATTTCGTACAGGAAAGATGATATCTCTTTTCACACAGGATCATCTTTCCGGCAGGGCACCCGAGACCCGGGCCTTGGATGCAACGACTTCTTGGTGAAGGAGCGCTACGCGGTAGTGAACATAAGGTCTTCGGAGTCCGAAGAAGACCTCCACATACCTGACTGAAAGCGCCTATATACAGGGTGCTTCAAAGAAAAAGTGGGTTGGCTGTATTCTACCCTTAAAAATAAACCAAAAGCTTACACGACATAATTTTCTAGACCTCATAGTTTCTGAGTTATCCTCTCTTTAAGTTTTGCCTTGATCCCACATCAAACAAACATAGAGGACGTCTCTTTCTTTTCTCGCTTCTGCCCGGATCTCCGCGGTGGCGACGGTTTCGCGAAGAGGGAAGAGACAAGCGTCGCAACGGGCAGGTGGATTCGCCGGAGATTCGTATCGGAAGTTTCGAAACATGAACGGCGCGTCGCGAGAGAGAGAGAGCGGGGGGGAGCATATTTTCCGAATAGAGCGTCGTATCAACTTTCGATTTCTTTCTTTTTCTAATGACGGACGAAGGAAGGCCCGTTCAAACTACCCAAAGACTTCCGATCGTTTTTAATTTTTTGATTTGGCAGATATTTTCCACCTTAGGAACGGCTGGTCCTATCGAGATGGAACTTTGACTGTCAGGTGCGGTGGGGAAATGGCTTTCAGGCAGCACCGACCGTCTTCTGTTTCTTTTTTGACAGATATCCCGTATCTCAGGACCGACTAGTCCTACCGAGATGGGACTTTGATTGCCAGGTGCGGCGAAGGAATGGCTTTCAGACGACCCGAGCATAACCGGCCGTCTTCTGTTTGTTTTTGACAGGTATCCTGTATCTTAGGAACGGCTAGTTCTATCGAAATGGGAATTTGATGTATAGGTGTGGTGGAGGAGAGACTTTGAAACGATCAAATAATATACCGGTTTTGTTTTTCTCTTCCTTGATACACGTTCTGCAGACAGAGCTGGGCAAAATAAGACCTTCAGCCACCGATGTTGTCGTGTTCGAGGATCAAGCACGACATTCTGTAAATAAAAAACTAGTCACCACAAGCGACAACACCCGTTTCCATTCCAAGAGAGTCAAAAAGTCGGGGCGCTGCAAACGCGATAAGACGACGTCCAATGCGTGGACAGAGCCGCGAAACGGCGGAGGGATGGCTCTAGTTGATTTTAAATTTTATCGCTGCTATGAAAAAAGAACAATTTTTTTTTAATCGTAATACGATAGTAGTAGTAAGTAGTAACGAGAAAAAAATTATGTTATATCAAATACTCAAATTGCCCTCCAGTGAAAACGAATGCAATCCTAAGCCCTTTTCGTCATGGACCACCTTACTTGCTCGAAAGCGCCTGCTTGATTTCGTACAGTGATCCAAGCATCTTCATTCAACTCGCTGTTGAAGTTGTTCTACATGATGAATTGGAGTAGAGGACACTATTGCTTTTAGGTGACCTCATAGATAAAAAAAATCTAAAAAAATCTAGATTCGGCGAACAGCACGGTCATGCTTTAGGACCTCCTCGAGCGATCCACCGATTAGAGTATAGCGTATCCAAAAGTTAGCTTTGATAACTCGTTATCCAGAAAATTCTTGTAGTTATTTCCGGCGAGTCTTTCTAATAAAACTAGAGCCGTCCAGTAGTTTATAGAAAACTGCTGCTGGCGTCGAGACTTAAAAATAGTGTGCGGATTTTCTTCTGCCCAACAGTGCGCGCAGTGAAAGTTAATTACGCTATTCCTCACGAATGTGAAAAGCATAAAGGATAAAAAGGGATGATTGTTTGCGCGCACGCACCTGCACAAAGGTGGCCCCTTCGAGAGCGCTACCCGAGCTATAATCGTTTAGATACATCTCAGAAACGGCTGATCCTATAGAGATGGGACTTCTGTAGGTAGGTGCGGTGGGGAAAAGGTTTGCAAAAGATGCATGCGGGACCGATTGTATTTTTTTTTCTTTGGCAGGTATCCTGTATCTCCTCTTCGACCGACGATGTTGTCTGTTCGAGGACCGTGCACGACGCGTCTGCAAACAAAAGCGAGCCCGACCGGTGGCCGCCCAAGACGGCCACATCTTTGGTTATTCCAAAAAACTTGGAACCGCTCTCGAGGAGGTCCGCCCGCGCCCAATTCCAGTTTAAATTAATTTAAAAACATACACGCTGTTCATACATAAAAACGGTTTCTATGCACAGAAGGTGTTAAAGTGTCATAAGAAACTTCTTGTTTCTTTAATATCTCCATGACAGCGTGAGCTATTTGGTGGGAACTTTCTATATATGCAGAAGATCACTCTTCTTAACTTCAGTTAAGTCCAATTCACACTTTTGCAAAAAAAAATATGTTACACCTCTGAGAGATGAATTTATTTTGACGTTTCTGAAATCTGCATCTAATTTAGCAAAACAAGGTTACTCTTAATTTTTTTCGCGTAAAATACGTCGTTTCTGAACCAAATAGAATTTTCTGAAATCCTACAAACCTGGTTGATGTTAAGATCTGCTATTTTCTCTGCATATTTTTATATGCAGAAGTGTGTCTGCCCCTCGCTAAACCTCAGCCCATGGTAGAAAGAATAGCAGTAAAATATCACAGAATAGGAAATTCCCACCAAACAGCTCACGTTGTTATGGAGATATTAAAGAAACAAGAATTTTATTGCAAAACTTTAACACCCCGTATAACATTACCTGTATCATGAACAGCGAACATTGAAAATTTCACAATTCAGGAATGGAATGGAATGGAATGGAATTCTGAATGGATAATGCCGTAAGCTTTCCCACTTTATTTTATTACCGATGTATACCTATAAGCAATTTATTTTTAATTTGTGGTAGTTTCTTAATGTGCTACAAAGTTCTTTCCGTAAATAAGCGGAAGTGGAAATAAACCCAAAAAGTCGATTAAGAAATTGTTGCTATTCTAGTTGTAGTAGTTGAACTGCGCTACCAATATTGTTATTATTATTACTATTAGCAAACAAAACAAGGAACGGATTCCTGAAAATTAAATAACAGGAATACATGTCGCAGAAAGTAATAATGCTGAAGGTATTAATCAATATTTATGACAGTAATGACTTTGTCCATTGACAATACTGTTACAGTATTACATTGTGCAAACAAAAACAAACGAGTTCTTCAGAACACGCAGTAACCATTTCAATTGGTATGATCACTCAGATAATTATTACGAACTAATAATTACGAAGCAATTTGAAAAATTAAATTCAATATTCTCCAGGTTAAAAGTAAGCTAGGAATCGTATTTACATACTATAGTATATAGTATCAGAGGGGGTGTAGATATAATTTAAAGCTTATACAACTTTTTTTACAGATTAGGTGTAAAATAGCCAGGAGAGCAAATATATTTGTTACAGTTTTTACCTCACATAAAATTCTATGTATACCTCAAAACCATTTCTGTACATAACGTTTTTACCTACTATAATTTACCCAAAAAATGTTCAATAATTCGATCCGACTTTTTTTTATTAGGAATTAGAAATTTGATCGGCATAAAGTAAAAAGATTTGACAATTTTCAACAACGGAATATTTTTTACGTACTAAATATGAGTCCCACAAACGAAAACCGCACAATATCATCATCATAATCACCATTTTCGTTATTAATCGTTCCTTTCCTCTACAAACTAAATATGGAAAAACTACTTCAGAAATAATTCTAAAACGATAAATATCATAATTTTAGTAATGAGTAAGTCATTTAATTGCGGTTGACTGAAAGTTTTTGCCTCGTCATTACGGTCACCTAATAGTTTAATAATAGCTACGAGTGAATTAATATTCACACAAAATGAAAAGGGGCAGAATAGTGTGACAGACCTGCGTCTCTAGCGCCCCAAGTGAGTCAGTGAGCGTCGCGACCTGTGTTCTTCGTCGGCGCCAGGCGTTCAACAGTAGCAGCTGGTAGACTCGACGCCCGTCGTCTTCTTCCCTCCGCGGCGCCGGCTCTGCCAGCCTCTTCGTTCCTCCGCTTCCAGGAACGCTATGCGAGGATGATAACTGTCGCAGTCCGTCCCTGTAATCATCGTTTATTCGTTTAAGCTACCTGTCGGGACGCATAATATTTTTATTTATGTTGCATTGGATAATTAGGCGTTTGGAGGGCCCCGCGCGCGAAATGGGGAAATACAACTAGGCGGAGCGCCTTCTATTTTTAGCATGCCCGCACGTTGTGTTTATTATATTGTGTACATTTATTTCTGCACTATCATAGTTTAGCTTTAGCAAGTGGGAGGTGGTATTATTTACCGATGGTACACCTGCGTAACACAACACGTTCATTATTATGCAAGGTGTCTCACCGCACTGGATTTAAAAGCTGGTTTATGGAAAACGAGACGAGCACGTCACGAATTATGTGTATAATATACTCGTATACGAATTCCTAAACGTCACCGATTTTCCTTGTGGATAATTTGTTTGGGTGTGTAAAATGGTCGAGATTGCTTGAAAATGATGATGTTTGGATTTCTCTAACGAGACGTCACAGTGCGCAATTTAAATTTTAAAGTTACTGTTTAAATTTAAAAATGAGATTGATCTGCAAAACCTTATATTTTGCTCAGGGTCGTAACTACCATATAGTATCTACTAAAAGTATGCCAAGATTATTTTTTACAGCCTACATATAGTTAGCCTTTAAGTATGATTTAAAACGTTTCTTCAGCGCGTTGTGAAAATAAACAGCAATCATGTGAAAACGCATAATTATTAAAAGCAACGTAAATATCTGTCTGGAGTTTCTTGATATTATCCGAAAACTTTCAGCATTGCTAATAAGTAGTAATAATAATGACATTTCATTGATAGTTTAAGGTTACGTAACACTAGCAAACACAAACAAAAACAAATTGGCGAGATAAAAGTGTGAAGATTTCCTAAACTTAAAATAAAATTCTGCCGTAGCACCAAGTGGCACTACCAAAGCAAAAGAAAATTTCAAAAATCAAACTTACAATGTTTACGGCATAAGACGCAAGTAAATATCAGTAATCTAACCTCAGAGAGATTATTCTATGACGCACAATTTTCACCTAAATATTGACAAAAAGGTCTCTCCGTCTAAAAATACAATTATTTGCCAAAATTAAATCATTATCGAAGTTGAGCCATCTTTTGCGGTTTTTTTAAACGTTAGTTAGACACTTTGTAGGCTCCCAATTCGGAAAGAGTGATAGTGGTCAAAATGGAAAGTTATCTTGAAATCAATGAAGGAAATTCTAATAATAAACTACAAATTTAAAAACCAAAACGCGTTTAGAAAAAGGAAATTCCCGATTTTCCCTGATATTATTTTAGAGCAAAAGTGTAGGTAGGATTTTTGTACTAAAACCGGTAAAATAGAAAAATTAAAGTGTCTAGTTTTACAACAATCAGATACGCATTGGAATCATTTTCATTGATCTGAATTGTTATTCTAGAACTGCATACAAAAGCAACTATTCTAATTGCTAGATCTGAGTTGTCCAAACGTTCCCATATACGGAATTCAATGTTAATTTTTACTTATGCTTACATTATCTTCCCAGATTATTTTACAGCAATTATGCAAATACAAAAAATAATTCACAAATAACAACCGCACAGGATAGGACCAAGTTTATTTAGTACGTATAATTAACATATTCCATTGCATTATTAATTTTTAATAAAGTGCAAGGTGTTGTAATGTAAATGCCGCAATTCCGGAGCTTCAACGTCAAAGCACGTTGGCTGAGTGGTCAGGGAAGACGCGTAGCATACAGAAAGGTCAAGGTTCAAATCCCGTAGGACACCTCATGATTATTTTTATATATTTTTTCAAATTTACATTTTACCCCTCCTAGGTATGCTAATTTGTTGCAATTATTACAAAAGGTAACGCACAGGTCCGCTGTGCCAGCCCTAAGCCCTCTCTCCGTCGCTTCTCGGTTCCGGAATAGGGTTCGACGCCTTCGGCCTTAGGTGTTAAAGCGTCGCGTTTACAGCCTACGCCTCTTAGACTAAAAACTGGTGTAGCCGCCTTGGGCGGCCACTGATGGGGCTGGCTGTTGTTTTCAGACGTGTTGTGCTTGGTGCTCCAACACGACAACATCGAGCATCTGCCAAGGAAACAAAATACAATCACAAATCGTTTGAAAGTCATTCCCTCATCACACCTAAATATCAAAGTCCCATCTCGACAAAACCAGTCGATCCACAGATGCAGGACATCTTTTCAAAAAGAAACAAAAGATGATTGTCTTGTCCAGTTTGTATAAATGCTTTTCCCTCACCAACCCTAATCATCAAAGTTTCATCTCAATCACACCAGCCGTTCCTGAAATAAGAATATCAACAAACAAAGAAAAAATAATGAAATACGGTCGGTCTCGCTCACATCTTCTGCAAGGCATCACCACACCACACCTAATGATCAAAGTTCCATTTCTATAGGACCAGCCGTTCCTGAGATACAGGATGTCTGTCAGAAAAACAAAAGACAATCGGTGATGCCGAGATCTTCCGAAAGGCGTTCTGTCACAACAAAAGAGAGAATAAACAAAGGGCGATCGGTTCCGGCGTGCCGTTTGGTGCAAAACGAAAAACGCCCGAAGTCGATACGACGCGACGATCCGTTCCGAAGATGCTGCATGTCGTTTTCCGAGAAGGAACGGAACACGATCGCCTGCACGTTTTCGATTACAAAACGTTTCCCGTATACGTGAAAAGTTAAAAGCCCAATGTATTGATTTATAGCATTTAATGATTGTTACTGACGATACGGTTTACTGTTGTGGCAATATCAACCGGTTGATCACCTTCAAACTAGTTTTTTAAACTTCAGTAGAGGTCGCGATGATCGCGTTTTTCTCCAATAAGAAAACAAACATTATTGTTTTGATGGCCTTGAGCTCAATAATAATTTTCGGGAGTCTCCGTGAATTTGACAGTTACACATCCGACTATCAATGGGAAGGTCGCGGGTTCAATCCTCGGCCAAGATCCTGAGATACATTCGGCGGAAAGAGTCTTTTTCTAACATCGTAGTTGAAAGAAAGCTTTTCCTACTCATTTTGCCACAACAAATTATATCTTTACTTGATTGGGTCAAGTTAAGTGTTTTCCCCACTCGAAAACAAATTCTAGGCCAGTTCTTTATTTATTTTTTGCTCAAATGTGGAGTATTTTATATAAACAGTTTATTAAATTAGTAAACACAGAGCCGTTCCTAGGGTATGTGTTGAACTTCTCTTTTCCCGCTTCATCGGTTCCCTGTGGTTAAATTTCTTAAAGAAAACTAATCTAGTTAAGGATTAAACTTTGCTTTCCATCAAGCTGCCTGCAATGACCCATTAGCCTACCCAAGCAAGTTACCTAAATTGAAGCAAAAGAATGCGGTGGAACACCATCTTGCTAATACCATTTTTTGCTGCAGTTGGGTAGCTCCGCATCAACTTCATTTGAGAATAAAACCGCGCTAATAAGATCTTCTCGAATGGTGAATGGTCTTTACAAATAACCGATATTATTGCTACTCAAACAAATTTTGTACAACTTTCTTCTAGCCATTTGGACTACCCTTTACTACATGCTAAGTAATTACAATTTATTGGTCTGTATTGTATTGATATTGTAAGTCACTCTTAGAGTTCATTTATGTTTTAATAGAATTAGAGGAAGATTAACGGAAACGGTAGGGACACCAATTAGACTATTGTGACGCAGAGAATGTTGATATATTAAACAGTAATCATATGTTGCCTGAGTACAATAAACGATTATTATGAGTTTCTTATGCGATTGTGTGAAACGTACGTCATCAATTACGCTAGACCATTTAAACATTAAATTATAGTTAGTAAAACGAGAGGGAAAGTGAACAAAATAAACAAAAGATAACGGAAATTGAGAATAACAACTATAAGGATTGTTTGCGGAAATCGATGCAATGCAAAGCCTATCCATTATCTTTTTTTTGTATTACTGTTTTATTTTAGATTCTACCAAATGAAGTTTTCCGTTTTTTTTGCTTATTTAAAAATAAGTAACAATTTAATATAAGAGGCGCACTTATCTTCTATTTAGATTGTATTTCTAATTGATATAGTATTCCTGGGGTTATCTTTCAGTCCTTACCTTAAATTGTGTTTAGATCCGGGTAAAAGGACTAGTACAGTTTGGGTTTATTCAGTCAAGAGATTCCTGGAAGATAATTTACGTATTGTTTTATTTTATTATTATGGCTATACGCACCATAAAATAGTAATTAGGACTTGTAGCCTGTCTCCTAAGAACCTTGCTTTCTAGGTTATGTTAAGCTATAACGTAAGTTTATCTGCTAATGGCCTTTTCAGGCCTGAACAGAAATTGTTTTGATTTCTTTCGTACTATATTCACTAGGTTAATGAGTTTAGATTATCGTTTCTTTAACCTCAAAAACAAGTAATTGGGAAGGCACAATCGGAAACTATTAACGATATTAATTATATTTAAATTAACAGTTCATATGTTTGCTGTGAATCCACATTTTCAACAAAAACATTCCCGCTCCTCTTAATTAGAGTATCGATGAGATAACTTGTAATTAACTAGTTATCAGTTACACTAACCTGAAGACCAATCTGATAAATGACTGAGTTGTTGATATAAAACCTTTTTTTTCAATTTTTGTTAACGTTTAAATATTTTGGACTAGGTATATATGTCTCTTATCGTTTCAGAGATTTCAATATTGTGAATCTCAACTTCTTTATTTATGAACAGGTCTCCAGCAGTAATAGTTGTTAATCGTACATTTTTGAGGAATAATTCGTTAAAATGAACTAATGCAGCAGTTGCAAGAACTTATGTTAATTATGTTTTATGTAATTTATGCTTCTGTCAATGAATGCTCAAAAGCGGATTGTAGAGGACATGGAAAGGGGGAGAATTTTTCTCTTGAGGAATGTGTTGGGGGTAGTTAGTAGCCAAAAATACTAAAAGTCCCCGTTCCTAGCCCTGCCGCTTCAGGGGAGAGGGAGTGGAAAAGTTCCTCTTTTCGATTTCTTGCTTATAACTCGGAAACGGTGCGTCGTACGGTAAAAAGTATTCCCCACAAAATAAAAGATAATTAGATTTCCTACAAGATTGTTTATATTCATTTTCTTTCTACGTGTTATAGTTTCCGAGATATTCGCCAGCGAAGATTGATAATTTTCGAAAAACTTTTTTTTGCCTCACATATTGGTCAAACTTGTCCTTCTAACTCCTCAGTCTTATGTTTTACAAAAACGTCGTCCGATAGAAAGTTGTAGAGCATTCAGTCCTCTTTAGAAATATATAATAGTTACTAATTTATCTTCTACAGGTCAGAGGTTACGGAAATTTGAAGTTTTTGGATACATTTCGTGATTTCTCAAGAAAAGTCAATGAATGCCGAAAAGGGGGTTGTAGAGGAGTTCTTTTGAGGAATATGTTTCGGGTAGTAAGGAAACTAAGCTATTAAAAGTCCCCACCCCTAGCCCTGCCGCTTTAGGGGGGGGGGGGTGGAAAGGTCCCTTTTGTCAGTTTTTCGCTTATAACTCGGAAATGGTGCGTCGTACGGTAAAAAGTATTGCTTACAAAATACAAGATAATTAAATTTTCTACCGTAGGACGTACCGTTTGCGAGTTATAAGCAAGAAACCGAAAAGAGGCGGGGACTTTTAGTATCTTTGCCTCCTAACTACCCCCAGCCCTTTCCATGTCTTCTATAACCCCTTCGTTGACTGGACTAATCATGCAGGATATTATTTCAAGTTTTAGTGTAAAATTAAAATATCTGAAAAGAACAAATAAAGAGAGGTTAGGTGTCTTTTTTTAAGATGTCGTCATTAATTCATTGCCTATGCAATAATTATCTTTATATTAGAGTAAAATATGAGAGAGATAGTAATTAAGACAAACAGAATACCATCCGGACTTCTAAGTTGATGTCTCTTATTGTAGACTTTTCTTCAAACCGATTAATGCAAATTTCATTATTATTATAATCTGTTTCGAAGAATTCTTCTTTTTAAAGCATCTTTCTCAGGTGTTATTTATAAAAACTGAAAAAATGCACGCAAAAACTCTATTGAGTTTAAAAACCAGAAGGTATGCAATAACCTCCGGGCATCGTTTGTTAATAAATAAGGAAAAAAATAAGAATTTATGACTTACAAAAATTCTTTTCATTATTTTATTGGAATTATTAAATTTATACACTAATTACTATAAAGATTTAAAATAAAACTAGTCAAGTAACATAATCGCAATTTATAAACAACAGTTTTATCACTGATCACAATGGAAAAGCAACTTAACCAATTTATACTAATGCACTGAAATATTTCTAGCAAATTTAAAGCACAATAACAAATCTAATAGCAAGATTACTTCATAATCATAAACATGAAAACAAATATGCCTATAACTTAACTTTTTACACTCTTTTGATGACGTCACACAATAAAAAACAATTTCAACCTGACAACAGTGTTCTCAATTTCCCTCAGAAATGTACAAGATATTTCTTAAATTTTCCTTAATTTGAAAATTATCCTTTTTTATACATAAATGGTTTTTATATACTGAATTTTCTTAACATACTGACATTACTATTAATCTTGAAATTCAAAGAAAACAATCTAAATACCAAGGATAACATCACAATAAACAAACAACTACCTATTATACAGCGTGTCCCAGAATTCACAAATTTTAGAACACCTTGTATTTAGTATATCAAAACTTCTATTAACAGTTCCATAAATAAGAACTTACCTTCAATTTTGATTGATTGAACACCAAAACGTATTCAAATGCGGTAAAGGTATACGTAAAAATGTTCACTGAGTGTATAAATTTGATTTAGTCATCAGATCTTCATGGGCTATATTGGTTTTATGTTTTTGAGAATTTGCGCGTCTTTGCAGTTCAGAAGCTTCACATTTCAGTAATTATTACATTGCATACTTTACATAGGGCTTGATATTCATTGTCTGTTTTTTCAATCTATTTCTAATATTGTTCTGTGATTCGAGCCATAAGATGGAAAATTTCTTTTGATGAAATTCTTTTATCACCTGCATTCATGACGCAAACAAAATTTTTTTTGGGGAGTTGTGCAGCGCAATTTCCAAAAGAGCTAGACGCGGCCCGTAAAAAGCCCGGTAACTTCTTGATCGATTCGACAAACCCGAACAGCCCAAGAGTCCCGAGAGGTCGAAACAGCCGGACAGAGAAGCCCGAAGTGCCGAGAAGTTCAATAGGTCCGACAAGTCCGAACGCTCCAACAAGCCGGAGGCCCGAGCGGTTCAACATGCCGGAGGTCTGAACGGAATGCCCCGAGAAGCCCGAAGGGCCGAAAAATCCAAAAGCCCCAACAGATCTGTATGACCCTACAGGCCCGAATGATCAGACAGGCTGGAAGACCCGAAGGGCCGAGAAGTCCAAAAGAATCGACAGGCCTGACGGCCCGGGAAGTCCGAAGGCCCGAGAAGTCCGAAAAGTCCAAAAGGGCCAACAGACCTATGTAACCCAACTGGCCCGAGAGATCCAAACAGACAGACATGACGCCCGACAGACCCGAGAAGCCCGAACGGCAAAGAATTTAAAAGGCTCAACAGACTCGTATGACCCGACAAGGCCAAAAGGCCCGAACCCGAGCTTGGACCTGGCCCTGGTGGAGAGCCCGACTAGAAAATCTAGGACTGTGGAGGCCTCTAGCGCTCCTGTTCATCGTTGCTACTAGTGGAATTCATTATTGACACAAATGCTGGTAAAAACGTCATTCATAATAATAATCTTATTAACGTCAACATCATATTGTCGCCTTAGAACTACAACTAGGTATCTTAGAAAGTGCAAATTTTCAGGAAAACAATTTGGAAATTTGCTTAATTGTGTTAGATTTAGCATATGAAACATTTTAAAATTCTTGTGAGGTATTTTGCTTCAGCGTTGAAAAACGGGATATATCTTAAGAATTTTTAGCATCTTCTTGTAAAATTATTTTGTCGCTTTAGAAAATCGGGTTATCTAGTTTTTGCATTGTTACTTTAACTAGTTTTAGAATGATTTATCTCGTTGCAAATGACAACACACTCTACTGTAAACGCATTTATGTGTCAAAAATGTATTCAAAATAAAAAAAAATACAAAAGAGAAAAACCAAAACTTCAATCACTTTCACTGCCGATTGCAGATTGCAGATTGTGGTTGATCCTTAGATTTCTTATATTTGGAGTTTTCTTTTTGAGAAAGATTTTCGTAAAACGGTCGATATTCAAGACCGATTGCTGGAAGAACTAACTGACTCAAACAGAGAATTTAAATCGTCCTAGTTTTTTGTTTTGATATGGGTATGACAGACCCATATAAAGGTTTCTTTTCTGTCAATAAAAGCCTAACCTTGTTTCTTCTAATTTTTTTTTAAATCTTGTTCAAAGCTTTCTTGAAATCGTGAACGCTCTTTAAAGAAATTTAGCCTGTTTTCCGGATAGTCATGTTGTTGTCTAGATGAGATTTCCAGTCAATGAGTTTGTCGTGCGTCATGTCGTGGACAATGTAGGGCTTATCGCTCTTTCTTCTTGCACTTCGGGCTATTGTTTTCCGGTCGGCAGGCCAGTTTATTTTTCCTACTCTTTTTTGCTCCGTGGTTATGGCCAATTGCATGGAGTCACACTCCATCTCGCCGTGACCGACAACCATAAACTTGAGATCTACAATATGCAAGTTTGTTAACTTGTGCACCGCGGTCAAACACATTCCTGCAACGAATTTGTTTAAATTCTATCCTCCGCACCGGTCACTAAAACATGAAATGCAATTAATCTCTGCAGGGATAGACTGAAAATATTGATACAGACAAGTTGGTATTTCACAACTTCCTCTTTTACCTTTAGTTTCTGATCAAGTAAAAGAATTTCCTTGTTTTGAAGTTACGTCATACATAGTAAAGTTGAAAGATTTAAATCGTAGTTTATAAAATAACGCATTATTGGAAGAATCTCTTGGTGTTCACAAAACTTGCTTGAGATCAAAATAGCAGCTTACGAAACTCTGATTAATTTTTATGCTCGTTCTTTATCCTGTCTCTTTTCGGTTTGAGCTTGATCCTTTGCTACAAGATGAGACTGATAATTTACTTTAAGTGTTTCCTTATTGGCATCAGGGGCATTGTAAGCCATACATATACAACATTAGTGCTTCTTGAGATGATGAAAACCGAGATTGTATTCTTCTGTAAAAATTTTTCTGTAGATAAACATATTGGAGCTTCTTGGCCATTTTCTAAGCATGCTTCTTTATACATTTCATACATTAGAGTGATGTTAAGCAACGGATTAAGATATTACATTTTCGATTCAGAACGGCAGTAATGGGATTCAACAACAGCAAAGCTCTCATTGTGGCTTCTCATACTGTTAAAAATCTCAAGAAGTTTTTTTTATATGCCGGCTTCTTTTATCAGATTCGCTTGGGTTTTCCGCTGTTCTATTTTCATTGCTATGTCTACCATCCCCTTTACGGCGTGTTCGAAAACATGGTCTTACAAACTTAAATTTTTTGCTCTCCGTTTTAAGGTAAATAAAAAGCCACCATAAAATTTCTTTTTGAACCCTCTCACGTAGTAATTTTCTTTACAATCTTGTCCGCATTACTAGGAACACAATCCCGTTTTCTCTCGTAGGTTTCCAGTTCGTAATACCTGCGAAAAATTTGGAGTATTTCTTAATTGGAAAATTCTTGATAGCATTTTCTTCCGCGGGTTGCTAAACATGGATCCTTCATACAAACTTCAGAAACAATATTTTCCTAGACGAAATATAAGTTTCCTCACGTTGCCGCTTTGTTTTTGCAACATTTCTTGTTCATTTTTCGGGATGCCTTTAATGCTTTTCCCGTGTTATCTTAATTCTTGTAGGAGTTTTTTTCATTCCTTCCAAATGTTGTTCAGGTTGTTCTAATTCTTCTTGAAGTTGTTCTAATTCTACGATTTCATTTTCGGCTTTCTTTTTTTTAACCATTCTAAACTGTTCTAAGTTTAAATCAGGTATTTCGCATAAACCTTTTAAATATTCCCACAAATCTTAAAATTTAAAACCCATTAAATAACCGTGAACTATTACACTATGATGTTATTAAAAAGTTTCCATGCACGTGTGGAAACAAATAATAAATACATGAGAGAAATTTCCAATTTTCGCTCCTACTTATAGTATCGTGCGAAATAAATCGCTTTCTTATGCGATCGTAGGGAAATAAAATATCCCATAGAATAATTATAGACAAGAAAAATGCCCGAAAAATTCCAGTTTGCGTTGGTCCATTGAAGAGTGTTGATCTTGACTGCGGTTGTTTTCATCTCGTAAAATTGATAAATAGGAAAAATCCCTTGTTGGCAAAACCACAATAAATTTTGCTATGAAAACCTTACATTCAAGAATTGTAACTGTCATGTTTTGTTTACCATTCTTCCTATATATCTTCTGTTTGTATGTGTTTATTTCTTACCAAATGGAAATTCAAAAAACATGTTCCCTTTTTATCTCATAATTAGTATATGATTGGTTATTAATTTAATTAATATGCTTGTGTAACAACAACGATATTTCTGATTAGAATTTTTATTCAAGAAGAAAAACTATAAATAGATACAAACAAGAAAAAAAACAAGAAGAAAAATTCATGTTACATCCAACGCTTACATAATATTAAAAAACCACGCTTCTTTAGGAACTTAACTTCCAGTAGGCGAATTTGACAATCAAGGAAAACGGAAGGGATTCCCGCTAACCACGTACATGTCACCAGAGTAATGACCACAACAACCCGCCAGTTATTATAACTTGGCAAGATATAAATTGTTTCTTTGTTTGTGCTCAAATTAGAATAAAATTAATTGTTGATAAAAAACAGTAAATTCAAAAAAATTGTAATTCCAATCATTTCATTGCGTCACAAGAAATTTTAACTTGGGTTTCAACTCTTAATGTACTGCATTGTTTCAAGTAGAACCTAACTGGGAAAAATATTTTCTAGGGTTAAAACAAAGGCAAAAGACGCTTGTGATGGCATTCGGTGTTTTAATGGTGTAATACTGTAACTTGTAAACCGCATGGGTAAATCTTCAAGGCCGCAAAAGATATCTGTAATAAGTGATGCTCGTCAACTTCCTCTGTCGGATGGAATTGCGGTGCAATTAAAATATTCTTCTCAAAATCTGGAAATTCCATGATAACCGAAGAAGAGAAAAGCGTCTAGTACTGTAATGGCAAAATTGAATTTATAATAGATAGAATCAAAGTACAACTTCCTTTTTTGTAATGAAAGCTATAGTTGCCATGAAATTTTTTATTAATTATTCACAGTTTGAATATAATTTACGAGAAACAAGTTTAGCATATCTGTCAACGTATAAATAAACAGGTTAGGTTCTGTATACTTAAACAATTTAACAGGTAAAACATAAATTATCAAATAAACAAATAATGATTGACAAGGCTTAGTTTACATTATGAATTGTAACTAATGCTATTGAGTTGGTAATAAATTAACTAGACTTAAGTTGGTAATGAAAGATAGATGTTAACATGCAAACTAAAAATGTTCACTGAAAGTAGTTCAAATAAAACAAAATTCATTTTTAATTGTTTTTCATTTAGTTGCTATCACTATTTTATGTTTTTCATAACCTCACTAGTTGAAATGTTAAAAGTAGGCATGAATATTCTATGTGAATTTTTCGAGGTAATGTGCAAACTAATTTTTTACAGTGAAATGTGTAATTTAAATCAGATTTTATTTTAATTTGATCAACACAATATGGAACTGAAATTTTAAAATAAATAATGTTTGTTCTACTGACACCATCGGTTTTTAATTTGAAACTAATTTGCAATCATTAACCAATAAATTATTGCAATTTGACAGCTTGTCAAAAGTAAACACGCGCTACGAACAACACAAACATGGCGGTGCGTTTCCAGTAGTTCCCATTTGTTGACGTGTACTTTTTAAGTGTTGAGATTTTGCTTGAATGACAGTGATGTGTGTTTAGCGTTGCTTGATAATTATTACCACATTATTACTTACTTTTGTTCAGGGAACATTCTTATTCCTTGCTTAGTGCTCTTGTGCATTTTGTAAGTTAGTATTTCAGATTTACATATTAACAGAGTTTATAAAAGTCGCCACCAGAGGTCGTATTCGATTGAGGTTCACCTATCTGAATGAATCATTTTGTTTTCATGGGTCACCAGCAGGGTCACTCTTTTTATACACACAGTATTTCATGTTACACTCCACTTCGAGGCGCTATAGCTCCAAAACTGGTAATAGATGAAAGAAGTGTTATAATTAATGAAAATTATAGTGGATTTTCTGTTTTACAATCTTCATTAGAGGTATTTTTCGGCTAAAGCGAAATCATATTTTCGAGCGTCATTATTCCAAGATGGACGTTGCACAACCTTCGATCGAGTACAGATAATGAGCTTGAAATACAAATTTAACCGGCCACGGTATCTACTGTCTATCATTTTTTTGGACGTCTTCATTTCCCCATTCAAGACTATACAAGCTGGAGTTCCTCAGGGTAGCATACTCGGACCGTGCTTGTTCGACATCTTCGTTCGGGTTATCCCAAACACTTTAGATGTGGCCGTGTTTGCCGATGATACCACACTGATTTCCCAAGACCGAAACATTCACACCGCAATATAATACCTACAGAGAGAAGTGGAAGTAGTCAAAAATTGTTTGATACTTGGCAAATCGTGATTAATCCAACTAAATGCGAAATCAAAATATTTACCTTCAGAAGAATAACGAACCCAACTAAAGTCGTCATTAATAACAAAACCATAGAGTTAAATTCCAAGGATGAAGGCAGTCAGTGCCCTTAGATAGTCGTTTATTTGTCATAGGTTTAGACTCAAGAATTCCAGAAAAAGGTTTTTAAGAATTGCCGTCCACTCTCCATGGTTCTTCCGAAACACACAACTAACTACATGAAGAACTCGAAACGCTTACTATCGAACAGCACATTCTGTCTTTATCGGAAATACTAATAACAACGAAAACACCGTTCACCACCAAATTTGGGCCAGAAGTATCCACGCACGACTTAAGCGAAGACTTGTCCAGGACATGACCAATTGATAATCAGCACTTTAGACAGTTTTGAAATTGGAGGTTGACAATTTTAAATTTGAAATCTGAAACTGAAACTTACATTTTTCAACTAAAGCAAAACAAATAGTATATTATTCAACGAGCACATAATGTGGGCTATTATCTAATAATGCCCATTATGTGCGAGTCGAATACGACGTTTTATCTACGATTCTGACACTTCTGAGGAAGATCTGGAGGTGGACTCCCCTGAGGGAGGCGATGTCCAAATTCTTGAATATGTAGAAGTCAATGAAAGTAAACAATCTTCACAAAGAGAGTTTTAGACCTAAAATACAAGGATCCTCTGAAGACGATGTCCAAATTTTTTTTCTAACAATAAATAGTTTGAGATTATAACAATTTCTATTTTTTTATATCTATAAATAGGCAACCAACAAAACACCATCAGTGAATAAAATCCATAATACACTAGTGTTTTATGAGTATGATTATATCCCTATGGTTACGCGTATAACGACTATATTATTGAAGAGTCGTAGATAAACACATTTATTATTTATAGATCATACATAAAGTTTGTAAAAACAAACAGAAGGTAATTAAGAATTTGATATAATGACATAACCTTATAGAGAAATGACAATTATTATAAATGACAGAAGCACAAGAAAATGAAGTAAATGGATTTGGGGGAGCCGCAAAACTACGTACAACAGTAGACACCTTAGAGTGACAAACATGTAGAAAATTCCATCTCGATATCTCATCTTGTTTTTGAAATATTGAAAAAACAAGAAATCTTAAATGAAACTTTGACACCCTCTATCTTGGAAACGGTGCACTTTAGGAAAAACTTATAATAGCAGAAATGGTTTAATCTTTGTAGAAAAATGCGCGTGCCAAATATTGGCACTTATTTTCAATTATTATATTTAGTTATACAGGGTGTTAAAGAAATAACGTTGAAAACTCTATGGGTGTACAGTACAGACGGTATGCATTCTTTGAGGGAAATTAAGCCTACTTTGCCCTATAACCATTTTTTAAGATACAGGATGTCAAAGTTTACCTAAAAAGAAGAAATCTCAACACCCTGTATCTTGAGAACAGCGCACTTTAGAGGAAAAAAGCTATAGCGCAAGCTAGGCTTAATTGTATGCTGTTTTCGAGACAACGCATGAGAGATTTTGAAAAATTCAATTTTACTATAAAATGACGCATTCTACTGTAAAAATGAAAGAGTAAATTTTTTGTCAAATCGATTCTTAATTCCGAGAATAGAAAAGTTTTTTCATTTTTTAGTGGCGTACAATTTTCTTTAGAGTAGGGTGGTTAGCCCCCCCCCCCCCACCTGTAATTCCACGCCTCTGATGGAAATATCAAATTCAAAACTACGTAGAACAGTAGACACCTAAGAGTAACACGCGTGTAGAAAATCTCGTCTACATATCTTACCTTGTTCTTGTAATATCGAGAAAACAGCAAATTTTAAATGAAACTTTGACACCTCGTATCTGGGAAATGGTGCATTTCCGGACACATGTTTATCTAAACGTTTTTACTTACTTTTATGGGTACTACACGCCCTTGGAGTTTGCGACACTATTTTCTTAACACCCTGTATATCTGATAATAATTCTATGTCAGTAGACAGGGTGTTTTTAAAATGAGTGCAAATATTTCGCAGACACATTCCTCGATAAAAATGAAACCTTTTGTTTTCATGTAACTTTTCTCTCTAAAGCGCACTGTTTTTAATGTACAGGGTGTCAAAGTTTCACTTAAAATTTCCTGTTTCTCAATATTCCAAAAACAAAATAAGATACCGTGACGAAACTTTCTACATGCTTGTTAATCTAAGGTGCCTACTATTTTACGTAGTTCTGCGTTTGATATCTATCAGAAAATGTAGAAGAACAATGTAGAAGATTTCGTCTCGATATCTCGCCTATTCTTGAAATATTGAAAAAAAAAAAGAAATTTTAAATAAAACTTTGACAGCTTGTATCTTGGAAATGTTGCATTTCCGGACACATGTCTATCTAGACTTTCTTACTTATTTTCATTAGTACTGTGCAACCTTAGGTCGTGAACGGCACATAGTCAAAATAAAATTTTAGGATTTTCTAATAAATTACGTGTCGTTTACACTGTATGACTGTACAGTCATTAACACACATTACGTCACGCGCAATTTTCTAGCAAACACTTAAGAGCACCTTTAATCTATTTTCACTTTGAAACAGTAAAAAAACTGAGAATTATTGGTACTTGATATTGTTGTCGGTTGCGTCAGTGTTGTAAACCTGAAGTAACAGAATATCAATGCAAAGAGAACCTTCCAAGACGACTTTTACCCTGCTTTTTTTATTTAACAAATTTTGAAATAGTTTACAAATAATGGGGGAAATAACATCAATTTAGTGTATAAGTTTTGAGGTTAACTTTGACAGATGTCAGATTAGGTACATAAACAAAAACTAAGGGTGATTCAATTCCACTAATTAGAAAAGATTCATATTGTAACCTTTTCTTCTTAATTTTCTATAATCCTTTTATGATTCTGTAATATACAGGGTGGCCCAAATTGGAGGTAAATATAGATATCTCAGAAACTAGAAGAGTTAGGAAAAACCTGAATAGACGCTTTTGATCTACTTTTTCCTGCCGAGTTCATTGGTGATATCAGAGTTTAGATATCTCTTCTTGTTTTTGAGTTATACGCGAAAATTGATTTTTTGTTCTATTTCGTCAAGTGGTTGTAGGTCTTCATTATTTGGAAAAATGGAGGAAAATTGTTCGGGAACTTTTTGTACGGTTTGATGTCTAGAATAAAATAACCATTCTAAATTCTTGTTTTGTTCAGTTGTTTTCGAGCTATAACAAAAAAGGTAATGAATACGCTGTTTCCTCAGTTTTCAGAATGTATAGCGTTTGTTATATGTATTTTAAATAATAACGAGGATGTAACGATATTAATGCAATTTGCATAATCTAGTATGCCACGATTGCACGCAGAAAGTTTTTCAGTAACAAAATAAAATCGGGCATATTTTTATTTATTATTATTTATTTTTATTCTCTTCTATCATCAGTTATCATTTAGCACACACGTTGTGAATCACCCTGTATGTTACTTTTTGATGTACCTCACAAAACAACTACAAATAATTATATTCGCGCTTCATACCTTCACGATAAATAGGTGCTTGGTCCAATATCTGAAGGTACTCCTTCAAAAGAGGGTATGTCAGAATTACATTGACGTCATTGGATACAATTTAAAATTAAATCTATTTTTACGTTGCAGAAGACACAAGCAAAAAAATTTCGGGATGACGTGACACTTCTCCTTCTCGTTTTATCTTTAGTTAGACAACGGAAATAAAAAACGAAATAAAAAATGGCACAGCGTTTATTAATTTATTAATTGACGTCTTCATTTCCTGAACATCGAGACAGGGTTGTTTTACGTATTTTAGTTACTTTCAAGGTTATCAAGATTATTCCACTAAACTTTTTCATTTCTATTTTTATTCTAATTAACCTAACTTTTGACATGTCAGTATCATGTCACTCATTCGTACGTAAGGCATAATGAAATCAATGTTACCAACCAAGCAGTATCATCAATCTTCTACTCCACTTTAGTTTTTTTTCTATCATTATCTAACGATATTTCAATTTTACGTCTGTTATCGCTCCAAGACTACATACACCTCATACCACAGCAATTTTCCAAATGATCATCGCAGTAGTACCTTGTTTACAGTCTAAATTTATCACCTAGCTCATTGAGTTTTTCCGAAAAGAAAACAAAAACGCTTCTTCAACATGTTCTAAATCAAAGATTTCGTGACAAATTCCTCGTTCAATCAGAATTCAGAAGTATACGTTTACTTGGTATGAGATCAAAATCTTACTCACCAAGATAACTAAAAAGTCCCTACATCCGAAAAACAATTAGTATTCTATCTTAATTTGCTTTTCTTAAAATACAGTCAGCACTCGATAAATTAGCTTCCATGCACATAACGACTTGCATAAATACATTGTTAATCATAATAAATAAATTTAATTAATTTTTTATCATAGCATGTACTTCGGATTTTCCTAATCCCAAAGATAGAAGTGTTTTCTACTGCCACAAACCAACCAAAATATTTTGGTTAAACATTTCAAACTCTATCTCAGTAGCAAATCGTATGAAATGATGGAAAAGGAAGAAACGGAACAAGTTCAAAGTTGAAGATAACACCAGATAAAGAAACAATGTAAATAGATGATATGTTCACGACGTAACATCGTTACTAGACCATCGCTATCGCGAAAACGACTCTGCTTATCATTTGGTTGTTACAGTTATAAAGATCACTGCATGCACCTAATGACAACTTGTAAACATGTCGTAAACATGAGATAAAGACTTTAAAGATATTCTTAATAAATAAATGATCTTGTTGAGCGGTTTTCTAGAATAATATGCAATTAATATTTTTAAATTATGTATTGCGGCACTATTTTAATTTGGACCAATCGAGAATCGTTAAAATCTATATTAATTAAGGGCAACAGTTGAAAACGCTTATCAAAATTGACCCACAAACAAAGGTATATTTACAAATTGTGTTGCAGAAGACTGCTCTGATTTTCAACTGTTTGGAATTACTTCACCTAATTTTTTTTAATGGCATAGTATATTTTTTTGTCCATATGTCTTGATACAGAACTTTGTTCCTAATTCTTGGTGTATAAAAGTTTTCCGGCTTAGATAAGAAGAATTTCAAGCAAAACGCAAAAAAAATACTGCGATTCTAGTAGGTCGTGAACTGTTGAAGATTCGGTTCTAGATCACAGAATAAAAAGAATTGCACAATAAAAAAACCTATTCTTATTTTAGAATTCTTTTATAAAAGCCTCTTTGCTATTTTGTGTGTTAAAATTTTATCAGAAACCTTGATATTATTAGAAAATTTTATATTAAATATTATTAGTTGAAGTTGAAAACATATTCAGAATATAACTATGATAAAGATTAGAATGAAAATACCAAGATATTTAAAAGAATTCATGTGACCACGAAGCCTATTATGATTGGTGTGACGTCATTTGATACCATCATTTTGTTTTTTGTGCTTCTGTCATCTACAAATTGTCATTGCTCTATGAGGATATGTCAGCATGTTAAAACTTTGTTTAGTTACTTTCCATTTATTTTTCGTTGATTTGATGTAGGATCTTGCAAATAAATCATTTTGTTTTAGAACAAAGTGGAACGTTTTGGTTTTTTTTGTGATACTTTCGAAGTTACAAATTTTAAATTTTAAATTAACCTCCAAATTTCAAAACTGTCAAAAATCGTAGTGTCAACAGCGCCACCAACACTGTAAATAAACCATTGAAAGCATTTTCTTATCTAGTTAACCCTGGATATATCAAGTGACGTCACGCGACGGCCATTATGAATTTCGCCGCTTTCGTGCACGAGAAAATCATTTTGAATTTCAAAAATTTTCTTCTTGTAGAATCGTAATCAAAATTACATTTTAATGAGTTTTAATGACTTATTAGGTGTCCCTTCTTTTTAACTGCTCTACCCTTTTCATGCAATACTCGTGTAATTTTATTCTAATATTAAGAATGTGTTGACGTATCAGCGATGCCCTTGTTTAAACATAAAAACTTTTTTTTAGTTCGTTGTGAAGAAGAAGAAATTTAACTAATGCATATTTTAGCTCTCATTTGTCTATTTGCTGCCTATCAAAGATAACCACATGAACCAAAAGAGACGCACTTTCTACATCTCGTTAAAATGTATCCAACCAGCGTTGCCAGAGCTAACTATAAATCCTCAAATCTGAAGATTTATAACATTTATGACTATGATTGTTTATGACGATATATTTCACTGTTGTGGCAACATTGTGATCACCTCAAACTAGTTTTTTAAATTTTCAATAGAGTTCGCGACGATGCTGCTTTTTTTCCAATACACGTCCAGGAAAGTATGCAGCAAATGGAAATTTTTTTGTCAATTTCTCAGAAACTTCTGTATAAAATTTTGTACTTGCTCCCAAGACTTCCAGTAACAGAAATCAAATTTTGATTATTATCAATAGTAATAAACGAACGACTAAGTTTAATTAATCTCCCCTTTTTTAAAATTTCCACTAATTTCCTCACCAAGTCTAAAAAACGCCAATCTGACGAAAACTCCCTATACCTGGCAACACTGATCTATTAGTGGCATTCTTTCTTCTGCATCTGCAGCACAAAATTATTTCAATAAAGTAATTTTAATTAAGGCAGTTAGTTAAAAAATATAACCTAAAATTTATTTTTGCCTAACCTTTACCACATTTTTAAGCTGTCAACAATATATAGGGTGAGATCTGTAACATTTCCATGACTTATGCCCGGTTTCTGAAAGGTGGTGTTATGTGTCATATAGTTATCGGATGCATAACTTTATGGAACCGATAAACTTCTTAAGTGTTGCTCAAAATATTGTACTCTACTTTATAACTATCGGTTTCTTAAGTAGTTACGAGAGAAACCGATAGGTGGCTACTGCACTTGCAACACTAGAAAAACAAAAAATACTTTAAAAAACTGAAATAATTTGAAACTTACACATTTTTCAACAATACTGTCGTTCTATACCGGCACTTTCATCTTAAACATAACCTGCTGTTAGCGATAGGTAATTGAAAAAAAGCCGCGCGAAACCTCAACCGATGTAGAATGCGCCGGCGCTACATAACTTATCGCACCGACTTGCTCCGATAACTTATGAAGCCGATATCGGTCTCATAAATACAACATAGCGTTTGAGAAACACCTTTTGGTGATTTATGGAATGCATAACTTTATCGGTTAGATAAATTGCTTTCAGAAACCGGGCATTACTCTACGGTTTGAAACAGATCATAAATAGAAACATCGTTGCCAGACGTCCCGGTATTTAACGTTGGGTTTAAGAGTGCTCCGTATTACAAACTTGTTGGGGCGTTGAGATTTCTCATATTTCAACTTCGGCGTCCAAGGCGGACCTAGTGTGTTCGCTTCGTAGCCCGATGGGTACCCCTTCGCGTCAACTTCGGAATCCGAGGGGAATCCGCCACTAGAGGCCTGCACGGGCCTGGTATTTTAGTCGGGCCTTTATGCATCTGGACCGTAGGGCCGCTCGGGCCTGTCGCACTGATCGGGCCCGCTCGTACTGACCCGGACAAAAGCATCATTTTCATACTGAACAGAGGAGGGGGGAATGTTTGTGCTGCACAGTGGACGGGACGGGTCTCTTTGTAGGGTTTTTGTGCGGCCCGACTCAAAGCTCGCGTTCAGGTGAGGTTCGGCTTCAGTTTTAAAATCTGTCAAGGTTACATCAAGTCAATCGAGCCGTTCGTTCCTGTTAGACCTTTTCGGGCCTCTCGAGCCTATCGATTTGTTCGGACCTCTCGAGCCTGTCGGCTTGTTCAGGCCGCGCGGATCTGTCAGGGGGTTCGGCCCTTTCGGGCCGTTTGGGCTTTCCGGACCGATCAACAAGTTACTGAGTTTTTTCGGGGCGATCTGGGAAAGAGAGTATTCACAGATTTCTCTTGGTTTATTTTACTGTTCCAAACTTTTTTTATAAGAAATCTGACAACACTACGTTTTACTCTCTTGCAAATTTATTGTTTAGAGTACAAAAAAGTACTTAAAAAAAATCTATTCCGATTTTTTTTTAAAATCTACCGCGTTTTTAGGTTGGCGTCTATTCGTGAAACAAAGTGGTGTCTCAACACTGCTTTTACTTTGTTCAACAGTATAGTTCATTTTTTTATATTTCTCAAAAAAATATTAAAATAATTTGATGTTAATTTTCTTAAAAGACAATTTCTTTGGATATAATTAAAAAGTTTACATACATAACCTACACCTTGGGATGTTTGACATTGTCAACTTGACAGTGACATTATTTAGAGCCTCAATTGTTTGTAACAAGAAAAGCAAGGGTGACAAACATAACTAAATGTTTATTAGAAACATTAATATTAAAAAAAACAATAAAAGAGATATAAATGCAAATTGGCGTAATATTGCGCAATATGCTTACTTGTAACCAAGGGAACAAAAACAAAATTCAACTTTTATTTGTGTTTTGTTAAGTTACAACCAATAGTACACCTTGGAAAGAGAGAAACGAATTTATCACCTTGTATACGCAAATGTAGACAAAACGATTCTTAACAATAAATTAAAAAAAATTTAATTTGTTAATTTCGGCATTAAAAACGGTGTTAGAAAAGATTTTGGTGCGATGTTGAACAATGCACTACATACATCTTATAGTTTTTGAGATTCGAATCATAACATCAAGCTTTTAAAATTGCCCAATTTTAATTATAACTAAAATAAAAACAAACAAGTTGCAACTTGAAAAAACATAAAAAGAATTGCATATCAAGTAGGAGTATTACGTACGAATTCCATTAACATACTAATTCATGCTGTCTAAGTGTTTCATTATTAATTACATACTAATTAAAGTATTAGAAAAACATTTATTCTACATTCGATGTTTAGTATTCAAACTTATTTAAAATGTAAACTGACCTACCTTAAAAACATTACGAGTACAAACCCTTCAAGTTGTGTAGACATTACAAACGATTATCGTTTTATTTTTCAAAGCCGGTCCTGACAATAAAAACTGGAATTTATGTTTCCTATAAAATTGCACAACGTTAATAAATATTAATAAGGACTTCTCCGTAAAGATGCGTTCTATCTTGATAGATTCTACTAAATACCGAATAAGCAGACGAAAGAAGTTACACAAAAATTGAATATTAAAACTAATTACTCGCGGAGATAGACTGATAATTTATTCTTTAAGTAAAATGAATATTCGTATTGAAAATATTCTTTGATTAGGATGACCTTTTCAGTTAGGTTATTAATTTATAGCTAGTATAAACGTGAATGCCATTTGTCGACAAGGTTTGATTCCCTGTCATTGTTCTTTACTTTTGTTCATTATTTATTTTTATGTTCATAATAAACAGACGAATCTCGTCTTTTGTTATAATTAGTATTGCTTTGTTTCTGGGAAACTGTCAACGCCTTATTGATACACCTGTTTCGCAGGTCTTATTTATTAATTTCGATTTTATTAGTGATATTAGTGGTAACGTCAAGAAAACGTTTTCCAGGATACTGTGTATAATTAAGAGTCGAAAACAAACAATTACTTTAAAATTACTATTGAAATTTATTCCGGATGTCATACTAATCAATAATAATTAATCTGGAGGATACGTAAAACTGTTTTCGTCAGAATCCATATAGTACTGATAGCATTGTAGTTAAAATTCCAAATTGTGAGTTTTTAATTACACTTTTCTTTAATGATTTCCGTATTTACTAACATGTAAGATTTTTCCTTTATTTAGCTTCCCAAAACAAAAATTAAAAAGAAAAGAAATTTGTGCTCGTATAAATCTATAAATGGCCAAATGGGACGGTTTTTTTTATTATCTATGAGCTACTACTAACAACTCTACTTTTATTTATTAATTTAAAAGAGCAGCATCAACTGCTATGGTCATTACTCCCATTGAGATCTAAGAAACGCGGAATTTCCATACGCCTCACTTAATAGTAGAATTTTGCCTAAGTGGAAGTAATTTTGACCTCCAGTCAGGAATTTCTAACCTGCTAAAGTATGTAATAACAGGTTGACACCTACAGCTTTTGTATTTTAAAAGGCAAACGCATGTAAACCTGCATATAATCTAAGTAGGAGGATTTCATTTTGATGTAATTCTTAAAATTGGAATTGGATAATAAAAATAATAATAATATATGTAGTTAAATCAAAATCATCATCATTATTCATTAATATTATGATTTTATAATAATTTAATTTTGTTAAGAATCTTTTAATTTACAAATTAGGAAGGTTTAAAAAAGCATAATAATAATATTTTGATGAGAAATCTAAAACTATAAATTCTTATTAACTGTTTCAAATTATAAAACTGTAGCCTAGGCCGTGATTTTTTTTTTGTTACACAAAATTGATATTTTGTTGGATGCCAAAACTGATAATTTTGTTTTTTGCAAGCTGTTCATAATCTCATGTTGTCAATTTCTACAACATAACCAATGCAATATGCTAAAAAAATATAACCTAAAATTGTTTTATACCTACCTAACCTCTACCAATCTGTCAAATTTCATGGTGTGCCCTACTGTTTTATAATTCCAAACCGAGATTTATTAATATTAACAATAATTTATTTTAAAAATTAGTATTTATTTATTTTTATTGAAACTAATACCAAAACGGAAGTGTCAATGACCAACTAAAACACAAATCATTATTTCCGCATTTGTACTAGAAATAAATAATCAGTTCTTACTATCGGAGAACTCGGAAAAACCCAATGTGTTGATTCATCATTGCAAATCAGAAATTAATTAACGGTTTACCATCTCTCTTTTTAAAACTCACCACACTTGATGTTTACATCGTTAACTCATGTAAATAAATTTACCAACACATAACGTTGATAATTCCTCAGAATTATTGGGAATTTCCCTAAAGTAGTATTGTCGTGCCTTCGGCATCTTTTTTTCCTCTTTCCTCTTGCTTTTGTTAAATACTATAATAGTGCAGAATTGTCATTAAAGATAACATATTTTTGCAATGGAAATTCCGAAATATCTATTAATAAAATGACTCAGGATTCGTGAGAAATTCCTAAAGATAGGTCATGGTCAGGGTCAAGGCTATGTTCGTGCCTCCAAACCCTGTTATGGGATTTTAGATATGGATTTTCTTAAGTGTAATATACAAAAAACTACTACTTTTTTTAAATTCTACATACAAAAAAGGGTATACATACATAAACTAAAGGTACTAACGTTTTTTTGCTAGTGACACTTCTAGTAGGGTTAATTTCTGCCATGGTTAGTGCCCTTCTTCTCGTAATGTTGGGGTGGGTTGCGAGCTCCTGTATAGCCTTTTGTAATTGAACTTTGACGTCGGCGTGATCGTTTTGCTGTATGGGAGGCGGCCTGGTGGAGAAGCGACGGCATGACGGCACGGGTGTTCTCACGACCCTCTTGGAGGGCTTTTCACGATGGAGCTCATTTCTCACCCCGTCACCGCAACCCGTCAGCAGCTTGGCGTTCGGCGTCACTTCGTTCACTTCTAGTAAAGACATTTGTGATGAGCGAATGCGAATAATATAATTTGTTTATAAACAATAAAATAATGACAGTTGGTTCAGGGCCTCATTTGATTTCTTACGCATTTTCTTTAGAATTTCATTTCTTAGTATAAACAGAGGTTATGTTTGAAATATTATTGTTTATATTTTTTAAATTGTACCTACTACTATAAAAATTATTAAAATAATATTCCACTTTACCTTAAACCTCGAAACTAAAATTGTATTGCATATATCTTTTGTTTTTCTGTATTTCCTTAAGGCAAGAAATGGGTTTTTAGTTGTTATTATACGTATCTGGCGGCACTTCCGTAATATTTTCCTTTTTTTATGCCAGCGATTCTTCTGTTTTTAATCCTTACATATCAATTTTTGTGTTAAACGCATTTTGTTATTATTAAATTATACTGTTAAATCTAATTTGAAATAAAGCGCAGCATTTAGGTTATGTAACTGTCACAGCCTACGACAATTAACCTTACTTTTATTTGTGTTATTCTATCCTTGCCATTTCATTAATGACAGTTGTAGTAGATGGAAGTTTTGAGGGAATTTACGTTTCGTGCGTCTTTCAACAAGCAATAGATACGTTGTATCTATGTCCTTGCTTTTTTTAGTGTTTTGAAAAATTATGAACAGGTGTATTTTCCAATGTTAATAAGGTTAAATTTGGTATGACTATCTGAAATATGTTACCTGTTCCAAATTATAAAACGGTAGGGTAGGTCATTGTTTATTTTTGTTAAGCGCAACAAAAATTATTGTACAGAGTGTTCCTAAAAGCAACTGACAAACCCTGCTAGTTGAATTTAAAATTTCTTGTTCTTTCAGTATTTCAAGAACAAGCTGAACAAGCCTAGTATTTGACGTAGTTTTGTGTTTGATATCCTTATCAGGGGCAGGGAAATGGGGGGAGGGTGGGTAGTTCAGAACTCTAGAAAAAAGATTAAAAAATTTTATTTATTTCCTAGTAAAATTAGAGTTTTCAAAACCTCTTAAATTCAACGGCCTGTATAAGATCATATGTTGTCTCAAAAATAGGAAGTAATTATTTGCACCATATTCTTCGACAGAAATTACACCTATTTTGCCCTACAACTTTTTCCCTAAGGTACACCGTCTAACAGTTACTGGGTGTCAAAGTTTAATTAAAAACAAAAACTGTCTTCTCTTTCCAGAATGTCCCAAATTCGAGTCTCAACATTGTAGGAGCAAGATTCGTAAATAATAATGTGAAAGGTAGGTCATCCTAGAAATCAAAACTACTTGATTTTAATAACGTTAAGAATCTTTTTGAATTTTTTGTCTTTCGCACGATGTAAGTTAATGTCAAACAAACAAAACGTCAAATTCTCATAAATTTACTTCAAATTTACACAAAACGTTACATTGCATCAAATTTTAAACATTTCGATAAAAATTCTTGCAGAGTGCTTGGTATATCAGGAGATTTTTCCAAAAAACCTTTATTGGAAGTTTAAAAAACTATTTTGAGCGAGATCACCATTAATTTTTTCACCATTTTGATACATTTTGACGAGCTTAAACGTCATCTCTGGGTTGATGGTTTTCCCCCATAGCAAATTCCACACTATTTCCAAACAGGAGCATTGTAATAGTATTAGAAATCAAATCATCATCTGCAAATTTTAACTGGTTTTATAATTTATAAACAAATACTTTGGTAAAATTTCATAGTATAATAACTTCCAACCTATAAATGTCAACGATCGTATACAATCGTTATCGAGATGGTTCGAAACTGCTCGCTCTTGCCGATGAAAATAGTTTCCTTCATGAAACATAACTTAAAAATTTAAAAAGTGAAAATCTTCTACAAGAGATGAACATGAAACTGCGAAAAAATGCTAAAAAGCGTTTGAAATGCAACAACGCACGTGTATCGAACAAAATATTTTGTAATCGTTTATACAAAATGAGAGAAAACTTGGCTGTAAAGTACGTACACGCGTAGATTATACTACAAAACGGTTACTAATTTTCTATACCACAGAAAGTAATACTTCAAGTGTTTGAAACCTGAACAGTATTGTGTTAATAACTTTGATAACAGTTATTACAAAAACAACGTAGACTGTAATGAATAATTATAATTTATAAGCCTTTTAACATGAATCTTCAAATTTGTCACCTTGATTTTGATAACATTGATCGATATTAGAAACGATAGATCAACACTCAATAAATAAATGCTAAATAGCTTTTATAGTACTTCATCACTACAAAGAATGCATGATCTTAAAAAGGAAACGTGATAAACTTTTCTTCCTTTTAAGGTACCGGTCCATCTACTTTTATAAACATCTCTAGTTGGATTATTTTGGTGTAAAAATACAAAACCCGCTCAAATTAAACAGTAAAACCAATCTATTTGGATGCATATGATTTTAGTAATTTTCCACTTACGATATTTTAACAGATGAATCTATTTGGTTAAAGCGGTTTGTGTCTTCGTCCTTGTTTATCATTTCGTCATTACTTACTGTTTGACAGTAGTATTATTGTATAATTTTCGTTTCATGTTGAGGTTAACATTTTTCAGTACAATGAAACTATTGGCATCATTCTAATAATGGAAGATTTTAAAGAAAATGTTTATTCATTAATATAAACTTTTACTTACGAATAATCTAAATATTAATATACTGCTAACTTTAATATTCAGCAAATACCAAAAAAATATGTTTGATATGACAGTTGTCGAACCAATTGTCTCAAAACAAAGTCAGTGTTGTAAACGTATAAAAGAAGTCATTTATCTCATACCAATATAAAGCAACCAAAAAGCCCTCTTGGTTAGTTTTAAAGCATTTGAACAGAATAATATACAAGTTATAGGTTATGTTATTAAATTCTAATTCGCCTGACGTAATAAAAATACTAGATGATTCAAATCACGTTATAGTCCAGTCAAAATAGAAGAAGAAAGGTCCGAACTTCGCCAAAATTTTGATGGAGATGAAACTTGGTGCAGACCTTCAAATCATAATTTTGAATAAAATATCAAATGTCCCCATCGATCCAGCCGTTGCAAAAAATTTTATTCAAAGTCAAAGGTCATAAAAAAGAATGTTTTGCAAATATCTCTTAAACGGTAAGTTTTATTGTAAAAATAATAGTAATCAAATTTGTACATCATACGATTTTCTACAAAAAATATCTTTATACCTTTTTTCCTACAAAAAAACGAGTTCGAGGGTGATCACACTGTTACCGCAACAGTGAAACATAGTCAGATCTGGCACGTTGGTTGTATCTGATGATCCGTCATTTTCATACATCTTGACGCAATTTAACCACATCTCTTGTTTTCTAGTGTCGAATTGTCACTTCTTGTGTTCAGGAGCAAGCAGCAATTAGGAGCTCTGTCGGCGGAAGGCTCCTAGACGATCGACAGCAAACGTTAATTTCCATAAACGCAAAGGTGACATTTGTAGAAGCGCTTTCTACGCTTTGAAATCGGATCCATTTCTTCCCATTTAAATTTCATGATGGGGGGTGGGGGGAGCAAGAGGACGTAAGCTATCGATTGGCACCCGTTTTGCGATTATTTATCGATAAATAAGCGCACCAGGTGGGTTTAAAGGAAATTTTGGCCTTCCCCTCCTCCAAGCCTAGCATTTTCGAATTTGGGAGATCTTTTTTATTGGAACTTGTGTAGCAGCCCACGGTGTGCATTTTATCCCCCGTTCGTCTTTTGTTTCTCTTTTTTGACGACCCTGAAGGTGGTGCTTTTCGGGGTAGCGACTCCTGTACACAACCGAGGGCAACAGATGGGGCTATCCGCTGGTGATTTCGATTAAGTACCACACAATAATGGCGCTATAAAACGTCAAAGATACATCATGTCGATTTTTTTTGAAATAGCTGTACCGGAAAACAATTGAAGGTAGGTCAAACCTCACCTATATTAAAGCCTGTACTCTAGCCTACACAACAAACATCATGACTTTTCGTTTCCGAGATACAGCATAAAGAAATTTTTGGCCTTCTAAAGGGAAGAGAAGGTGAGAGAAAAGCGAATCGGATTCTTTTGCGGCTAACTGCTGCTATATATAGGACTTGAACACCAAGCGATTCGGACAGTTTCGAGGATTTTCGTTAATTTTGGAATTTAGCATCGAGCCGGACCCGCACGGCAACCGTGTTTACTTTTCTAGGAGCTACTTTAAATAAGCATGTCAAATCTCGCCTTCTTAACTCTTCTCGTTCTTGCTCTCTGATTCTTTTTCGTTGCAACTTGCAATCCCCTGGCTAATGGGAAGATTCTGTTTTAATGATCATCGTACAGAGGACCACTACGAGCATCAACCTCCCAGGGCGGGTTTCACTATCTCCCCCTTGCCCGACGACTATGGAATCGAACTCAACTTCGGTCAGCTCAAAACAAACAAAAAACAGCGCCCTTGTTCAAACTCCTCCATTACGGTCGGTAGATCATGGAAAAAATACGATCGTCGCCAGCTCTTTTAGAAATTTAAAAAACCAGTGTAAGGGTGATCATCATCAATGTTGCCGCAACAGTAAAACACATCGTCAGAAATCATAGTAAATGTAATAGATTTTTAAATTGGGAAATTTATAGCCAGCTTTGGCAACGTTTTTTGTAACTGTTCAGCCTTTCTTCCGTCATTTTGACGAAATTTAGTGCCATCTCTTGGTCGATGTATCGATGTTCTGTCACCCACGTATATTTTTTTTTTCACGTTCGTGAAAAAAAGTGCAACATTTTTCATTAATTTTCGTTTATAAAGGATGCGTTTGTTTCATCGCAATAGAAGCGTGAAAAAAAGTGCCATAACGGTTCATTTTTTCACGCATTTGAGTGAAAAAAAGTATCATAACGTGTCATTTTTTAACGCAAAATATTTAAACACATAGGAGGCTGCCACTGGCATTTGTCAGAAATTAGAACGCATTGATGTGACGCATCGAGAAAGCCGTTATTGAAGTAGGTAGTTCTTGATTTTTATTACGAACGTGAAAAAAGTTTTGTATGCAATTCGTGAGTAAAATTACTTTTTTTCACTCGGCGGATTTGCGCACTCGCCTACGGCTCGTGCGGCAAACTTTCCTTCTCGTGAAAAAAAGATACACTTTACTCACTTGTTGCATAAATAACTATTTTTAAATCTTGCCAGTTACATTTTAGGGTTAGGTTAGAAATAACAGCATTAATGACATTTCACCATCAAACAGTGCTTCCGGTCGCAAGTATTTACATTACTCTGCAGAGTGTGTATTAAATTAGAACAAATCGTCTTATTGTTTCTAACTTCAGTTGTTGATAATGTCATTTTTCGAGTGTCGAGGTTAGGTTAAATGTCAAACGAATAACCTATTATAACTAACTTTGCTAATTTATTATGGCTATTTCAGCTCTGGCACAAGTTTATAAGTTTACCAACACCATATAATATTGATACATATTGTACCTACATCATGTCTTAGTATTTTTTACTGCTTTATGATATTTAAAGGGTAATTATTTGTTATTTTAGTTTTAGATCTTAAAGATTTTCAATGTATTTTGAACCTTTTTATTTCTAAGCGTTTTCAGAATGATCATATCCGAAAGGAAATCAATTTCTAGGACGAGCTACTGTTATCTACTCTAATTATGATTTGTTATTGCCCCTGACCTCAATTTGAATGCAGATAATATGCAATCAATGCACTAGAATTAGGTTGGTAGATAGTAAGATAAATCGTACTAATTTTAGAAGTGTCTACAACTCGGGAAAAAGCAAGGCTACATTCTATACAACTTCACGCAGGTACCAAAAACGCCACTTTTATGTTCACATTTATGTTTCTGGTTCATTCTACGTATTTGCAATAGATAAAAAGCTAGGCTAAATTCATAGTCTAAGCTTCAGTTCCTATCACATTTATCTTGGAGGCCACCAATAAAGAAGAAAACAAAATATTGAAAATAGTAAACAAATTTGGAAATGAAATACCTACTACTATTATTTTATTTTAATTTGGTTCCAGAATACTACGACGCAACGTAGGAATTTGATAATTAATACTCTATGACCTATACCATCACGGATTTAGTAGCCTTGATATATGTATAATTAAAAATATTACGAGTTATGATATTCTGGTGCAAATCCTTCAAAATGTATTATTTTAAGCATGCCAAGTTGAGATTAGAATTACATAAATGACATCGCTTATTGCTGATTATTAAATATTATTTTAAACAACTAAAAAAGATTGCAATTGCAAATAAAAGAGATACTGTTACATACACGGAAGAAATCACCATCGTCTAGCGTCTGCTTTTTTTGTGAAAACATGTTGATTGTTGTTGACCTGCGGACTATATCGAAGGCCGTAAATATTTTCGCCTACGGACTTACCAGAAATGTCAGTAGCATGCTGCATGCATCACCTATATTACTAAACCGCAAAATAATTACCGATGATAATCACTTGAACTGTTTGTAATCAACGTGTGAAGAATTATAAATCTTTAATCAGAAATATACATATCTTGGGTTTTCCCTATACTAGCTTCTTCTTAGAACACTGAAAGAAGGAAAAAACTTGGGAAAATATATGATAATTTATTGTAGTGCTGGATATATTTGTAGAGTGTTACTATATTATGTATGTATCCCCATAAAAAGTCTAATAGTTCCAGTAATCAAATAATCTTCAAATCTAAGAAATTAAAGAATTAGATGAAAAATTAAATAGTTTCTTATTCAGGAATTCTAAAGCATACCATCAAATTCGCAGCAGCTGTCATTGCCAAAATTTAAGGTTAAATAACTGCTGACATCAATTTAGAAATTGCTTGTATTGCAAATAAATACAGAAAATGTAAATTATAATTTATATTGTCTGTATTTATAACAATTCTGATTCTGGAAAGCAAGGTTTGGTGTAAAATTAAAATATTTCAAAAGAACAAATAAAGAGGGGTTAGGTGTTAGGTGTTAGGTTTTGACCTGGGTTCGCGACTATGGTATTCCGATGTGTTATTTTTCGACGCTGAAACCGAATCCGATCCCAGAATAACAAATATACCCTCAAAATCTAGCGCTAGAGCTAAACAACACCCCCAAAATAGGGTAAAATCACTCCTTATACATGTTGATAATTTTTATAACATATAAAACATCAAACAAGTACCACGAGAGTGTTAAACCAACAACCGAGTACCATGAGGGTCTTCAAAAAGGGTAAAACCACTCCTTACATCAAAATACGATAAATATTTAAATGTAAAAGATTGACGTAAATGTATAGCATTTAAAAACTGACCTCCAGTATATAGCCAGACATCCCTCCCTCCCCTCCCTGAGAAGATTAGACTACTCCAAAATGGGTCTTAATCACCCCTTAGATTAAAATACAATACATATACCCAGAAAATGGATTAAAACAGCAAACGTTTAGTATTTGGACATAAACCTTTAGTATAAGTTCTAAAATTTTCCTATACTAAACATTTGCTGTTTAAGCCATTTTCTGCGTATATGTATTGTATTTTAATCTAAGGGGTGATTAAG
The DNA here is from genome assembly GCA_011009095.1 of Ignelater luminosus. NCBI lineage: Eukaryota > Metazoa > Arthropoda > Insecta > Coleoptera > Elateridae > Ignelater > Ignelater luminosus. The sequence goes on along the minus strand of VTPC01090880.1, from coordinate 339,817 downwards.
ACCCATTTTAGAGTGGTCTAATCTTCTCAGCGAGGAGAGGGAGGGATGTCTGGTCATATACTGGAGGTCAGTTTTCAAATGCTATACATTTACGTCAATTTTTTATATTTAAATATTTATCGTGTTTTGATGTAAGGGGTGGTTTTACCTTTTTAAACACCCTCGTAGTACTCGGTTGTTGGTTTAACCCCCTCATGGTACTTGTTTGATGTTTTATATATAAAAATTGTCAGCATTTGTAAGGAGTGATTTTACCCTATTTTGGGGGTGTTTTTTTGCTCTAGCGCAAGATTTTGAGGGTATATTTGTTATTCTGAGATCGGATTCGGTTCCAGTGTCGAAAAATACATCGGACTACTATAGTCACTATCCCAGGTCAAAACCTTTATCTTTTTGTGGGGCTGTGTAATCATCTTTATACTAAAATAAAATATAAGAGAGATAGTAAGTAAAACAAACAGAATACCATCTAGTTGTGTAAGTTAATGATCTCTTGTAAACCTTTCTTCAAACCGATTAATGCAAATTTTAGTAATATTATGGTCTTTTTGAAGAATTCTTCTTTTTAAAGCATCTTCCTTAGATGTTCCTCAGAAAAACTGAAAAAATACAAGCATAAACTCTATTGAGTTTAAGAACAGGAAGGAATGGAACAATCTTTGGGCATCGATTAATAATAAATAAGGAAAAAATAAGAATTTCTAACTTACAAAAATTCTTTTTATTATTTTAGATATTATTTTAAGGAAAATATTAGATTCATACGCTAATTACTATAACAATTTTAAAAGAAAACTGGTTAAGTAACATAATCTCAATTTATAAAAATCGGTTTTATCACTGATCACAATGGAAGAAACCGCTTAATCAATCAATCAATCAAATTTCAGCACAATAATAAATCTAACTAGCAAGATTATCTAAAGTACTTCACAAAAATGAGAAAAAATATGCCTATAACCTAAAACTTTTACACTGTTTTGATGACGTCACACAATAAAAACAATTTTAGCCTGACGGCCTGAACATCGAGAAGGCAGTGCTAGAGTAGGTACGTACGGTACGTACACCATCAAATTCTTAACAACTGTCATTGACAAAATTTAAGGATAAATAACTGTTGACATAAATTATTTAGTTATTACACGTATTGGAAGTAAATATAGGAATAATTTTTAAAGAAAACCACTCTCTGTTCTAGAATTAAATGTAAAAAGGTTTCTATGTTTTTTTTTGAATTAAGTACTGAGATGTCAGTGATTAATTTAAGCGAAATGTTTTTATTTTCATGCATACAGTTGATTCCAAGACTTTTGGAACACTTGTGATTTTTCAAAAAAGAAGTTATTAGTGATACTACACCTTTTTTATTTCTGATTAATTCAAATAGATCAATAAAAACAATGAAAATTATGTAATGGTGAACGCGAAGTCGAAGATGTGAATTTTATTGAACGTGACCGGCTCTCTTCTCCCTTTCATTAGCAGGGTATATAAAACAAGAATCTTATCAAAAGTTTAGCATTCAAAGTTTAAATTTGTTTAGTTGCTATTACTAAGTCAAAAAGCGCCAAAAGGAAAATGAAAACTTTATCGGTTCTAACAATACTGATCGGCTTAATAGAACAAGGTCAGTTTTCTATAAAATAATAATATTGAGATTTTATTGCATTTTTTGATTTTTATCCGATACAAATTATTCAGTGTCTTTATTATTGGAAGCACAAGTATTTTTGTTAATTTCTTAACACTGGAATAAAGTTATACACATACAAACGCAACTGAAAAGTTAAATTTATTTTGATATTAAATACAATTATTGTAAAATATCTTCATAAAAAAGAAATGATAACACACATTTTTTTCGAATAATAAGAGTTGGAAGAAATTTTCATAGAGAATTTAAAAAAGTTTTACACAATCTTAGCATAACTACAGTGAAGAATTGCCTTGAAATGTGGTATAATCGGTTTGAAGGTATAAACAAAGATATGTAATTAATTTCACTTATATTTAACGCAGAGCCCGGCTAAAAACAAACTTTACATGCCATAAATTTTGTATTTCCAAAATTTATAAGAATCCGGGTAGACATCAAAAGTCTACTTTTCTCATAGTCAGTAGTAATCTTAAGGTAAAAGACTTCAATACCTAAAAAACATTTTGGAGATTTAATCTATATTTAATGAAAATTACATTTTATCAAATTATGTCAAATCTAAACGTCCATTAGATAAAACAATAACGGTTGCCACTGCGCAACTGCAATTACGTATTCATAGTCTGGGAAAACCCAAGACCTCTACTTTTTCTTAAAATGAAATTTCGTTGTCATATTCATTCTTAATAATTATACAGAATTATATAAATGAATCAATAAATGTTTTGGTTATTTTTTAAATAATAAAAAAATTGCAATTGAAGTAAATAATAGGTTCCACAGGTTTGTTCACACGATATGTTTAGTACTACTGTGTAAAATGCGGGTGTTAGTCGCCTACGAGCTCAGATTTTACATTTGTAAAGCTCAGGAAGTTATCAGAATTTCCAATGCAAGAAATAAATTTTCTCTTTAGTAAATACTGCGAACAATGGCTGTACGTCCATTAGTTACCGAGATGCGGCTTTTCAAAGATTAGCAATTTTTTCCAAAAAGTGACATTTTTTCATTTTTTTCTAGCCCCAAACATGACCGTAACGACAAAATGTCACTTTTTGGAAAAAATTACCAATCTTTGAAAAGCCGTATCTCGGTAACTAATGTACAGAGCCCATCCTGGTCTCAAATTTAATATACTTTAGAAAAGATATAACATTTTTGGTATAATGCATAGTTTAGGAGATATGATCAAAAAACCAAAACAAGTGCGAAAATTTTGCTGTTTTTGGCCACTACGCAGGTATAGCACAGGTTTTTCGGGGTTGCAAATCTGGATTTATACTACCCGTAGGGGTCCTAACAACATATTAAAAAATCAGAACTATCCCAATTTTTGCAATGCCTATGTCGATATAGACTGGCCTATTAACAAAATTACAAATTTCAAGTTGAAACTTAAAAAAAAACGAAACGTTCTATTGTGTTACTAAAAAGCGCAACGGCGTATATTTAACATAAAATTTGTGAAAAATAAATGGAAAGCTACTAAACATGAGACATGACATACTGACAATGACAATTTGTAGATGAGTTTTTTGACTGTTTTATTTATTGTAAATAAATAATCATAACATAATTTATTTTCGTTAAACAATTCATTTGTATAATAGGAATAGTCAAAGACTACTAAGGTTATGTAACTGTCAAATTGTTGACAATTTACTTCAAGAGAAACAAAAATCGAAAATTTAAAAAATGAATGTCGTTCATATGAGCTTGTTTATATTTTTCAACAAAATAAATTTCGATAAAGAATTGTTTATTCTTGGTAAAATAGTTTATGAATGCTCGTTTCCCAAACAAATTACAAAAAACTAAAGAGATAAGAACAGATAAATAAAACTTTCTTCTGTATTTATAACTGTAACAGTAGTCTAGAATCTAGATAGTTCCACAAAAACATTGAAAATTATGTAATGGTAACACTGACGTGACGGTTCGGCGCGGCGCGAAGATTAAAATTGTTGACTTCGTAGAACGCGATTAACTTGCTACTAGTCGCTGCTGTTAGTAGCGTATAAAACCAAGTATCTTTTCGAATGTTACGCCATTTGAAGTTTGAATTTGTGAATTGTGAGTTAAAGTGACAAAATGAATAATTTATTAGAGTTAGGAATAATTATTGATATAGTAAAGCAAGGTTAGTTATTTTTATGAAATAATGTTGAAATTTTGTCGCATTTTCTCGTTTTTTATTAATCGATGAAGATTGTTAGGTTGTTCGATATTTTATAATTTGGAGTGCGAATAATAATAACTTGGAAATTGGGCCCAAAAACAAAAGAAAAAAAAACGTCAACATTATCAAACAAATTAATTTTAGTAAAGAATTTAAAAATTAGCATAACTGCAATGACAAATTGCTTTGATATTATGTTATAATTGGTTTGAACATAATACACGGAGATATAATTTATTAAGTAGTATTGAATAAAAGATTGATTTCACACCCTAGTTATTTATTTGATATGAACAAAACATTTTCAAAATTTAGATAAAATAGCAACATATACATTATTATCTGGGAAAAACCAACGACCTTGATTGTTTCTTTCAATGAACTTTCGCTCTCAAGTTCAATCTAATAAAACAGCATTGCCGAAGGACTACTTACAATATAATTAAGTTATGAATGAACGAATAATCTTTGGATATCGTTTAATCATAAACAATTTGTGATTAAAATATGTATTAGATTCCACCAGAAAATGTGAGGTCAAGCTGTAGCCTACGGGTGACAATTTCGTCAACTTGATTAGGCCAATAATAAAATTGAAGAGTGTAGTTTCTAGCTGTCAGCTAGCAAATTTAAAATGGGCATTTTCAATACCGTTTTTGAAATATTGTCAAGTACTCATGCTCCAGAGTCTAGATGGCGTATTGTTCGTTTCTTGCATTTAATATAATATAAAAGGGTTTCCGATGAAAAACTTAGCATGAAGTATATCTGAAAACAATACATAAAGAGAGGTTAGGTGTCTTTTTCCAAGATTATTTTGGCTCCTGTCAGACTCAATTCACAACCTAAGCAATAGTTACCTTAATAATAAAATAGTAGAGCCTAGTAATTAAGGCAAACAGAATACCATCCGGATTTACAAGTTGATGATCTCTAATTGGAAACTTTTCTTCATATCGATTAATGCAAATTCCAGTAATATTATGATCTCTTTGAAGATTTTTTCTTTTTAAAGCATCTTCCTTAGGTGTTACTTATAAAAATTGAAAAAATGCAAGCACCAACTACTTTTTTTTTTTCATTATTTCACATATCGTTGTAATGGAATTATTAGAATTATACGCTAATTACTGTAAAATTTAAAAGAAAAGTGGATAAACAACATAACCTCAATTTATAAAAAAATATTTTTGTCACCGGTCACAATTAAAAAAAGACCTAACCGATTATATTAGCAAAACATTCTTAACACATTTCAAGCACAATAACAAGTCTAATTACCAAAATTACTGCACAAAACTATTAGGGAAGTTTCAGAATTTATATTTCGATTATCTAGTCCTTTCAAAAGGTTTATTTACAATGTGGGTAGCGCTTTTTGGCATTACAGGTTAACAGTTGAAAATTTCAAATTGATGTCGAAAGTTAGAAAATATCTTCAAAAAGTAAAAACGTTTCATTTTGTTACTAAAGCAAAACAACGTATATTTATTTAGATCTTACATAAAATTTGTGAAAAACATATATGAAGCAACAAAACAAAAATTTGACATATTGACATAACCTTATACAGTAATGACAGTTTATAACAGATGACAGAAGTACAAAAAAATAAAGGAATGGGGGCTGTTCCAAACGCTGTACATAGCAAGCGTCGACAACGGTTAAATTTTTAAAATAATTCAAATTAAAAATTTGTAAATAAAAATTAAAGTTTAATGAATATTTACAAAGGAAAACAACAACATTTAAGATTTAAAATAATTTAATATAGTACATATAACCTAAGCTATCTCGCGGCATCCATAGCAACCGTTGCTATGTAAGTTTGAACGTTATGTTTTCAATAATTTATTGCTTACTCTGTTGCCAGATACTTTTCAAATTTGCAAATCTCAAGTATTTTTTCCATTAATTAATACTAACTAGATTAAAATGTAAAATAGGCAACATTATCAAAAATGTCATTTGGAAAGCACGCATGATTTACAATATTAACAAAGATGTAGCCACACTGTTTCTAATTTAACAAATCAAAAGCGTGCATGTACAGCTTTAAACAGGACAGCATCCTTTTTGTTTTGTTTTAATTCCTCTGTTATCAATTTTAGACCTATGGCAGCCCTATAGTTTTGTGTGGGGAACCTTACACGCTGTCCATTGGAACAATGAAAAAGTAGTATTTTCCGGCTTGGCGGGTTGTTCTAAAGATATTCTAATTTTATTCTTGCAATTGAGAGGTCGAACTATACCAAAATACTAAATTTTAGCTCGGTAGCTTTAACGGTTTCTGAATAATCGCGTGCAGACTGTTAAACGGGATGGCTTATAGTGTAGATCTCTGTAAAATTAATGTATGGCCCTTTACTGTGTAGCTTTCTGATGATGCAGTATTAGACTGTCATGGTAGGTCAACGAAAGGCAAGTTAGTAAGGATGAACAAATTGTAGGTAGTCTGTACAAAAGTAACGCTCGTCTAACTTAGTAAGAAAAGGTTTTCGATCCGATGCAGTAGGAAAATCCTCCTCTTCGGTAGATGCCTGTCCAAGTCAGTACAACAATCCTCCAGTGCCGTTCGGTGCGAAAATAGCCAGTCCGAGTCCGTATGAAAAAGATATCGGTCCGGTTCGCTATGGATCAGTGCGAAAACAATAGCCTTACAAACCGAACAAGGCCGATTGGCCTGATAAGCCGAAAAAGCGCGACAAGCACAAACGGCCCGACAGGACCAAACAGCACGACAGACTCAAACGGCCCGAGAGGTAGCCAGACACATTTTTAAAATAACCCGAACACGACCTTCAGGCCGGGCTGCGCAAAGGTCCGACCAAAAAACACGGCCCGTGCAGGTCTCTACCTGAAATATTCTAAATTGTTCAAAAATCCCGAATTTTTATCTTGTGAAATGATCTGAAATGGTTGTCGCTAGAAAGAATTTTACTAAATTACTTTATAAACTAACCGACACTCGACATCCAGCTCATACATTTCTTTTACGAACGCTCGAAATTCTTCTCATTTTTACATATAAGATTAAAGATCGTGGAATTTAGGAATTATCTCGGTTCATAAATATGTGGAATCGTTTAACATCATCGTTAACATTGTTTGGATCAGGAAAATATGTGTTATTGTTGTTTATTCAATAATATTTGAAAAATAGAATATAAATTTTTATTTTACTTTTCATTATGAATCATTTCATTAACTAAAAAATATTTATAAGCAGCAACCATCTTTTTTCCATCTATCAACAAGCTTTTTTTTTTGTTTCCAAATCTAACCTTTCTTTTGTTTTATTCCATTCCATTCCATTTCGACATTGACAACTAAGTTCCTAACCTCACTTTCTTTAATATTGACAACAAACTTTCTAACCTCACTTTCTTTGACATTGACAACTAACTCTCTAACCTCTCTTTGACTTTGGCAGCTAAATAAATTGACAATATTAATAAATAAAATCAAAAATAAGCAATTTTTTCTAATTTCCAACAAACATATAGTCAAGCTTATTTGTAGCACGCACTCCGATTTTATTTAAGATTGTAACGCATAGTAGGAAATTACCCAGATTAATAACACATAAATATTAATATGTTAATTCAGGCCTTTCAAGATTGTTGAAATAACTAAAGATACACCTCCCACACGCTTGATTTCCGTGATGTCATTGTGCGTACACAAAAAAAAATGAGGAGACGAAAATGCTGAATAATAGCAGTAACAGTTTTCATGATCAGTTAGAAATTTCTTTGAGTACATTAATTTGTAAAGCAAAGAAGTAAAGGAATAAACATCGTTTTCAAATTTGAAGAGTACTAACAGCGAATAAGAAAATACGAACACATTATTTCCTTATGCAGTTTCATTTCATTAGTTATTGTGGAATCTGATAATTGATACACCATGACCTACGCTATAAAATACTATAATAATAATAATAATAATAATAATAATAAAGAGAATTATATTATTTTTATATTTTATTATTTTGTCAATGCTTGATTTTAAAACAACAGCTTTTTTAACAAAACGTCAGATTACAAAAACTCTAAACAATAATAAATAAGTAAATAAACACTAACGTAGTATTTACACGATCTTTTTTTACCAAAAAGGAAGTTGTCTAGAGTAGTCGAGAGAAAACATGTTGACTGGAACATTGAAGGCCGCAAATATATTTATTATACCCACGCAGTTGGTATAATCAGCGATTCCCAAGAATTTTGATAAATGTAGTGATTATCGGATAACTGTTTGAATTATTGCATATTTGCAATATTCCAGTCAGTCTAATAAAGAAATTCCTGTTCTAAATTATACAAACAGAAATAGAAAAATGATACACGTTAAATAATCTCTTTGTCGTTTTCGGATTTCCCATAAAATATTTTCTTAGAACTTAAAAAAACCTTTGGAAATTATCAAACAGTTTTTATTATTATTATTATTTAATTGTAATTTACAAAGTGCATTTCTGGGAAGTATAAGGAGAATTAATCGTAATACCTTTATAAAATATTTTTAATAACTATCTTATTGGTCATCCGTGTGGATTACAATTTTTCTTCAAGAGCCAGATTTGTAAAACATTCTTTTTCGATCATAATAAAATAATAAACCGAAATAATATATTTACGTGCGTAGTACCTACTCGACAAAAGTGGAAAGAAAATCATTATCTAAATAAAATTTGTGGCGCCAGTTTGGCTTGAGGGGGTAGAAAATTATAAAGAAGGGGTCGATCGTGTGGACGATATAATATTATAAAGCGGGGGTAAATAAATAGGTAAATGATTTTTAGGTTAATACATGCGTCGTAATGACGTAAATGTAGACACAAATGCGTTGTGTGTGTCTGCATGGGTTTTGAAGAGAAAGTGCAACCGGCAGGCAAGCAGTTTTACCACCACATGACGTCCACGGCGAATCCATAAAAACAAGCGAACACAGATTGTTGTGCTCATTGTTGCGATTAAAAGAGCGCGGACAACTCCAACGAATCGAACCTGCGCCGTTGTCCTCGTATTCAACACGTGATCGCGGTTTATTACGCGGCCAATCCACGGTCTCCCAGTTCTCCAATCGCTACTTCCAAGAAGTGTTGTGTGGTCATCTTTTCCTAAAATACGCTTTCCGATCGGACTTCATTTTGATTCGTGCCGTTGATGCGTTAGGATACGTTCGTCTTATAAATCCTAGTGAATAAGGTTCTGGAGTGTTTATCTGTCGACTGATCGTTGCTGTTATCGCTCGTGTAGATTTTGAAAACGCTTTGTGTATAGTTTGCTAAACTTTTTCCCAATCAGAAGCGGTTCCTGTTTTGTTATCTGTGGTGTTCGAGAGCAGTTAGTTGGTGTTCAGTCATTGAATGATGACCTTGATACTAAACTAAGTTCGACTGGCGCATATGATGCGACTTAAGGTATGGTCGGCATTTGTTATTTGTATCACCTGAGATAGTGTTTGATTTCCGATTTTTGGATCATTTTCATTAGATACATGTCCACATTCGTGTAGCCCCTCCGAATTACTTACGACAACTTCTATATTCGAAACATTCTTTCCCTTCCATGACGTTGTGCTAATATCAGCGACTCTTTTTGTTAGGGCTCATCGAAGTAGCGACTTGTGGTCGCTCGTCGCGATCAATCATTAGAAAATAATCATGATGGATGATCACGGGCTAGGTGTGTAGAATATTATGTGTGTTATTCTATCCTTAATTTCTATTTTTAATAATCTGCTCTGCATGCTGCGGGTTGTTTATGTTATTATTACTTTGCTACATTTTGTCACGTGTGTTTTAAGTAATTACAAAGTCTCTTGATCGTATTTTATATCTAACATCGTACTTTTTTATTATGCCTTAACTGTTGGTGTTTGTGGATGGTGTTTTGTTTTCTATTCTAAAAAATTATAACGGGTAGAAAGTAGTAGATGCACGATAGCGCTTTGATGGCTAAACTCTAATTCTGTTCTAAATTTATCGGTGAATGAACCGAGGCATTTGGCAGAGATGCTTGTTTGGTATTTGAGTCTTATCCAACGCATTCCCTCTTTTCTCCAAAACCCCACATATTTGAACAAATATGCAAAGAATTGTTATCATTTCCATTTCATCCAGTAACATTATTATTTGTTACTAATCATTTTGATCATTAAATTCTAATTTATTGGTTTTGTAATTAACTAGATTATTAAATGAAGAAATATAAGAGTTATTACTGCTTTTGTAACTATTATAAAATACTCTTCATCCTAATCTAAAATTATCACATTCACAATTGTTAGGTCAATATTTAAAACTGAAAAAAGGAAACTAAGAACTTTGGAATTTATTTGTCACATAAACCATGGAGGAAAGCAGGGTTTCCAATAAATATTTTTAAATTCCATTAAAATATTTCTTTTAACAATTATATCTTGAGCAGTACACTGTTACTTATTTCGTTTTATTTTCGAGTAACTTCTAATTTTAGATTGATACCTAGAAGTTTCAGTATTTGATATTTATTAACAGCTTAACTAATTATTGTTGAAATATTTTTATACAAGTATTAGTGTGTAGTGAAAAATCTTGCACTACTATTAAAAGTAACCTACCTACTATTTCCTATTTCGAAAAACGATCAACATTGCAGTTTTTATATAAAATTGATCCAACTCTTAATTCTTTTGCTGCTTACACCTTAATACTATAAAAGTTGCAAATGAGTTGATTGTTGTTTGGAAATACCTCTTTTATTTCACATTATCATTTTTCAATATTCATTTTATTTGATGTACTTAACTGTGATTTATTTTATTAGGATTAACCGAAGGAGCAGGTTTAACTGGCATGCGAGATGATAACATTAATATAAGTGATGTCAGTAAGTAAACTTTATTGCATTATTTATGTTAACTCTTGAATTAAGGCAATTTCTGACAAAAATTTGAAATTAATGTGTATTGACTGAGTAAATTTTAGTAGGTTGGCAATTAAAATTAGAATCATGTTGCCAGTACTGAAACTTCTTTTAGACACATACAGATTTAATAACATAACCTAATTGATCAGGTTGTCAAAATGACAGTTAACTAACCTTCAAGATTATTTTTGAAAATATAAATTAATTAATTTGGATGATACGCTAGAATTAAGCTTCCATCTATTGCTATGAAACAAGGAGATAAAAACTAAATTAAAATGAGTAACGAATATCTTCTTATCCTTGCTGATTCAAACTTAATATTCCACATTGATAAGATTTCATTAATTAATAAAAATGCAGATAGAATTAGGTTTTTCAAGTAATCCCTTTCATTTATTACAGTTGAAGTTATCGAAACAGATCCGGACTTCAATCGGTCCAATCCAGGTTGTACAATGTTTAATGGTGGTGGTGAAATTTCCCAAACAATGCCAACAATGGCGCCAGTAAGACAGAAACCTGTTGTTAAAATCACTGAACAACCCGCATCGAAAGCACTCAGATTTCGTTATGAGTGTGAAGGTCGATCTGCCGGTTCCATTCCTGGAGTTTCTAGCACTCCCGAAAATAAAACGTTTCCTGCTATACAAATTGCTGGATATCAGGGTAGAGCAGTGGTGGTCGTGTCTTGTGTCACAAAAGATGCACCTCACAGGTATGTTCAGATTATTATTTGTTACCATGTTGTTAAATTAGCTTGTTTCTGTGTGTTTATTTAAAAAGAAAGAATAGACAAAAAGGTATTTTAAAAAGATAGCATAATGTTATTACGAGAATATTAATTAAACATATTACTTACTGATGAGTTTAAAATATAAAACTACTTACAGCGAAATCTTGATTCTACACATTTAATTTAGGTTAGTATTAAACAAACTGTCAAAAGTGTCAGAACTTGGAAGTTTTGATGAATTACTACATTACAATCCAATGTTGTCAACTTATTAATCCTAAATTGCTATACATTTTTGCTTTTTATTGATTTTACAACACTGAAATATGAGTAAATATTCAAAATCTAGACACCCATGTTAAGTTGTGTATTATTTGACAGTTGTATTTGTTTTTTCATTTTGAGGTTAACATTTGTCAGTAACAAAGTAATTGGCATTGAAAAGAAATTTATTAATGAAAAACGTTTATCCTTTAATATAAACTTTTTACCTTTACAAAAATAATTTAAATCAACTTTATATTCAACAAATACAGAAAAAAAATTGTGTTTGACATGAGTTTTCAAACTTAATTGTTTTTGGTAGAAACGTTCAGAAGATAACACCAACATAAGGAACCAAAAAGCCCTCTTGGTTAGTTTTAATGCATTTGAACACAGAGATTAGGTTTTTACAGGGTTCATAAAAAATAGAAAAGAAAATCACAAAATTTATAATGTCAATATCCACTTAATACTCCGTAATTTGTCATCAACTTATGCTAGAGAGACAAAATAGTTGTCACTAAACATTAGAAATCCATTCTGGAGTTTTTTCAAACTGGAATGTTATTGAATAAATCGTAAATTTTTAATTTAAACTTTTGAATTGCCTTCTTATTATTATTATAATTGTTTCTTTCATTAGAACATAAATATTTTAGAGGGATGTAATAGCTATAATACAATCAGCTACTAGAAATTCCCAAGAATTTATAAATTTTCAAAAGATGTTAGCATTACTGCTCTGGGCATTTATAATAAATTAACTAAACTGTTCAAACACAGTTAAGAGAGAGATTTAAATTGTACAAAAAGGGGCAAATTGCAATTTAAGAAAGACATTCAGATTTAAAATTTCTAGTACTTTTTAAATCTCATTTTATCGTGTATACATTAAAAAATTTATTTATATAAATGAATCACACTATACTCAATGCATTAAATATGTGTACTATTCATATGATTCACCACTAACTTTACTAATAAACTTCCCATTTTCTACCCTAGGCCTCATCCCCATAACTTAGTTGGAAGAGAGGGATGTAAAAAAGGCGTATGCACATTAGAAGTGTCGCCAGAAACAATGTCAGTCACATTCTCCAATTTAGGCATACAATGTGTCAAGAAAAAAGATATCGAAGCTGCACTAAAAGTTCGAGAAGAAATCAGAGTAGACCCCTTCAGAAGTAAGTTTGTTTATAAGTCATACAACATGTAAAAAGCTTATTTATCACGATTCTTATTTCCATATTACAGCCGGATTTGCACATCGCAATCAACCGACTTCCATAGACCTGAATGCAGTAAGATTATGTTTTCAAGTATTTCTGGAAGGCGAACAGAGGGGTAAATTTACAGTTCCTTTGACGCCTGTTGTTAGTGAACCTATTTATGACAAGAAAGCTATGTGTGACTTAGTCATAGTTAAATTGTCAGATTGTGTTAGCTCAGTAAACGGAGGGACTAAAGACATAATACTTCTGTGCGAAAAGGTTTGTATACTTAAAAATAAAGCTTGAAACGTTCTTTAAAATAAAACATTGCACAGGTGGCAAAGGAAGATATTCAAATTAGATTTTATGAAGAAAAGGATGGTCGAGTGGAGTGGGAAGGATTTGGAGACTTTCAACCCTCGCAAGTCCACAAACAAACAGCAATATGGTTTAGGGCACCGAGATACAAGACGTTAGATGTAACAGAACCAGTAAAAGTGTTCATACAGTTGCGTAGGCCATCCGATGGTGCAACAAGCGAACCATTGCCTTTCGAGTTTCTTCCATTAGATTCAGGTAGGCCAGCATTTTGGTCTTTTCGCCGTAATCTTGCAAAGAAAGGAAATTATAACCTCTTTAGCAGTATTTTAGCAAATGATGCAAGACTCGTTGCCAAACGTCAACTTAGTAATTTATCTTCTAGTCCCCATCCTCCACAAAACGGTAAAAATATTACTGACAGCTCTCTTGATACCGATGTTGAAATGGTTGGTGTTACAACTGTTCCTAATAAACCTGAACAAAACCAAAGTGCATTGGAATGGTGTGATTATTCAGAAGTTGATAAACGATCCAAAGAACTAGAGCCAAAGACAAACGATGAGAAATCTTTTAATGAACTCATTAATCAGGTGGCAGAACTCGATGAAATATATTCTGAAGCTCGTGCACGTTCTAATATAAACGAAAGTTTCGATAAAGATAATGTATTGAACGAAGAATCTTTCGATGATACTCGCACTTATACAAGTTTACAGTTAGCATTTAAAAATCCACTCGAAATAGACATATCTGATAAAGACAAATATGAGGATATCGCATTAGTTAATCCACAAAGTCCTATTATTGATGTATGTTCCTTGAAGCGTGAAAACGAAATTGAAAAATTGCCACCATTGCCTCCAAAACGTGCCAAAAAGGTTACCGATATATGCGATCCGTATATTCCAAATGCAACTGTAGATTCAACTCAAAATTTCCAAGAGACTGATCCAAACAGTGTAGTTGGTAAAATGATTGGTCGTTCGGCTTCATTCAGTTTACCACGACCAAGATCACAAAGTGACGTAGCACCCGGGAAGAAATTACCCCCCACACCTTGTTCTACACTGCCTAATCCAAAAAAGCGGGGTTTCTTTTCAAAATTGTTTTCGAAGAAAAAAGATAAACAATCCACTCAATCGCTCGATGCAATTAAACGAGATTCGTTAACTAATTCAAAATTAGTATTACTGGGTGGTAATTCTAACTTACAAAGAGGAAGTAGCACGGGTAGCATTGCTGCCCAATCGGTACACTCGAATATGGAAAGTGGAGTAACTCAGAATTCTGCCCAAACTGATACAATCGATTTAAAACAAAATTCCAATATGAACGAAGTTTCAAATTCAAACAAGAATATAAACAACACCGATTTAAATGCAAACGATGATTTAAATATGAATTTAGATTTAACGGAAGCCGAACATTATGCTCTTTATATGGCTATGGCACCGCATGCTACTCAGAGTGAGTTTGATGAAATGTCATGTTATTATTCACCGGTTGAGGGTGGTAGAATCATTACAGATCCCAATGCACTTTCCAGGTTGAAGGATTCTAAAACATAACAGCAATTGATATTTTTATCAGTTTCATGTAGTTGATTTAATTTTTTAACAATGCCTGTGAATTGTCAGTACTGTTTTTATGTAATTGTGAAGTACAAGGCAGTATTGTTTTAAACATGTGACTCCCCCCCCCCCCAGTTTTTTTATAAATATAAATTAGGCAATAATTGTGGACTTTCAAAATTTCTTTTATGATTATGAAGTTTCTATAATAATAATAATAATGTGTATGTATTTGTATAAATGCACTTCGTGTCTTATATATCCTTAGGATAATCTTCTTTATTTATTTGTTTCTTTTTTAGTTTTAAACTAGTATTTCCATTTTTTGATAAATTCTCTTTGTATACTCTGTTGAAATGCTTTAAAACAAATCCAAAAATCTTCTCATTGATTATTTTTTATGTTGTAAGTCTATGTATTATTTGACAGTTGTCATTTTGAGGTTAACATTTGTTACTAAGCACTGAAATATAATTTATTAATGAACGATTGTGAAGAAAACATTTATTATCCTTTACTTTTATGAATAATTTAAATTAACACACAACTTTAATTAATATTCAAGAAATACACAAAAAAATTGCATTTAACATGACAGTTCACAAATTTAATTGTTTCCACAGCCACCTTTATTAAATAAACATGGCCTGTGATTGTTTCAAAACAAAATCAATGATGTAAACCATGTAAACCTACAAAAAAAGTGATTTATCTCATACCAACATATGAAATTAAAAAGCCCTTTTGGTTAGTTTTAAAGCCTTTTAACCTCTTTGGATTTGATTTATTTACAATTCTTACACTCATCGTATTGAATACTGTACATAAATCTTCTTAACTCTCTTATCTTGTATATCCCTTGGACAATGCTATTTAATAATTCAGGTCACAACCTAACCTAACAACATTTATGTACATTATTCTGTTGGAAGAGGTTTTGGGAAAATAAAACATAATGAAAAGAAAAATTATCATTAAATGGAAAGACCAAATTAAACGATAAAGTAGAAAGTTAAGCTATTTATAAATTGTGATGTTTTGTAAACGGTTGAGTGTTAAATTCAGAAATTATTTTTGCGATTATTTTTGAAAGCAACGAGTGATTAATTGTTACCTTTTTGTTCTAATTATGTACTTAAATGTGATGTTTTATGTTCTCTTATATTTATATTATTATTACGAGTATACTTATAAAGTGTTCTGCATTTGCATTTTATTACTACAAAGTTATATAAAGATTGATTGGTTATTTTTAGATGAAACATTAAGGCGTAAGATACCGAAATTTGATAGAACTCATAAAGCCCAGATACAGAAGCTGGACATGAATAGTAAGTTGTTATATTCTGTTCACTATTCTTTTATTGTTAGGTGGTGCTGGTTTTGACAGGGGATTTGTAAC
The DNA here is from genome assembly GCA_011009095.1 of Ignelater luminosus. NCBI lineage: Eukaryota > Metazoa > Arthropoda > Insecta > Coleoptera > Elateridae > Ignelater > Ignelater luminosus. The sequence continues at coordinate 323,556 of VTPC01090880.1, read as the reverse complement.
GGCATTAATTAGGCTTCCCTTCTGCATTACGGTCAATTTTCTATGTTAGAGCTATGGTTGTTTTTCAGGTTGTTAATGTGTACAATGTTGAAAGTGTTTTGTCTGTTTTTAAAATGTAAATATAATAAAAACATTCACTTTTAGATTGAAAAAGAGACGACTGACTTTTCTATTGAAATAACCATATCGATGGTTTTTCAGTTTGTATAATATTTATGGATTTTGTTTCTTTAATAAGCGAATCCAGGTTATGTTTTCATACACATAAAATAAATCACTTGATAGTTATTAAAGAAACAATAATTTCGTTGATACTGTATTGCATTGTTTATGACAAATGTATGTGAAAGAGAAGTGTATAAGGTGCTGGTTTTCACTATTACATTTCATTTTCTCATGTCAATGTTTTTATAATAATAATAATATTGTTAGTGTTGCTATGATAACATCTAGTCACTTTACAAATTAGTTCTTAATATTTTGTCGTTATGAATTGATTTTATTTTCTTTTTGTGGTTATTTATTGGATAAGATTTTTACAAGAGTGTTTGAACCGGAAAGTTTCACAATTTTACTCTGTTGTATTTTATAGAGCTTTATACATTTGTATGTTTTGCTTTCAAAATATATGAAATTTTTTACATTGAAATCGTCTTATTTCTTTGTAATGAAAAATTTATACGAAAAAAGTTAGCTTGCGAAGGATTAAATTAAAAGGTATATATCCGTGTGGTGTGTCAGTTTGCTAATAATTTAATTTTTTAAAGCGTTACATTGTTTCTGCTTACATTAACTGCTTTTTCTCTTTTATTTTGCCCATTAACAGCGTTTTTGTTTTGTTTGGTATCTTAAAAGTTTGCTTACTACTAATACCTTAGTACCTTACTATACCAAAAGGCCCCTGACATGCTGGCATGCTTTAATTTTTTTTTAAGTAATCTTGTGTGTGCTTTTAATATTCAACAAATAAGTGTAATTTTATCTTTTAGGGCTCCCTCCAACATATTCCTTGAATATTCCACAGGATTCGATTAAAATGGAACCAAGAGGTTAGTAATCTTCCTTCTAGATTTTTGCATTATATATGTATTTTTAATTTTTTTATTTTAAATAGATACGACACCTTCACCTTATGATGGCCAAATTCATGGTGGTATAAGTCCAATGTATACACCAAACATGACAGCATTATCTCCACAAGGACAGTATCATGTTCGTGTAGATCCTTTAGGACACACACCTCCCCCACCTGATCTACAAGGCAGAAACATATACAATCCTAATGCAGGATTAAATGTGCTTCCGTCAATTAATGAAGTGCTTCCTCGATGGGAAATACCGAATGTTACTAACGTTGTTAATGTGATAGACGCACAAAACGATTTGGGTGTATGTGGGCCTACTGCAATGAACATTGACACTCCAAATAATATAAGCAATCTATTAGATTTAGACAGTCAGGAATTAAAACAAATAAATCTTAATTCTGGTGAATTGCCCACGTTTGATGCCAATATCCTTTCAGAGACTCTTTGTAATAATTTATCGTTTAGCGATATTGGTATGCCCAGGCAAGAGAACATGACAGACAGTTTGACACGACTTGCGAATAATACTATTGATAGTATTTATCAGTTAAACAATATGTACCGACCAAATGAAGATAATAAGTGATGTTTTATAACTACTCCCTCCCTCCACATAATTTTAAATTATGTTAAATACTTTAAATATATTTTTATATGTGTTTAATCTATACTAGATTATTTTATTACAATAAATTAAAAAGAAATTTGCCAAGTGGCTCTGTGATTCTTTTACACTTGATTTTTTGGAGTGATATTTTAAGTTTGTATATTTTACATTGTTTTAAACAAAGTAGTACTTCGCATCTCATACATTAAGATTAATTATTTTATTATTTCTTAGATTTAGAATAAAAGCTCAATAATTAAACTATTTTTAGTATAATTTAATATATGTAGTAGTGAAAAAGTTTGACAACACGAATTTATAGTTATAGTAGTAGTTGCTGATAAGAATTTGGTTGTGATTTGGATTTTCTTGCAAAAATTTAAAAATCGCAGGATGCAAAAAAAATTACAACTCAAATGGTACTTTAATATCAAAACTGGGTTTTCAAACTTGCTATTTATTTGATTTTTCTACTGTTTAGGTATTCTAGTCAAGTACATCACATTTAAAAAAAGTATTTTAAACGTTTGTTAATTCATTTTAACAATTAATAATTAAAATAGAAAGAAATTGCTTTTTTGCATCCTATATTACATACTAAAAAAAACCATGAGTTGATTTTTCTGAATGTTTAATATTTGAATTTTTTTAAAATATGCAGTTGTTATTAAATATGTTATTGTTATTAAGATATTCAAAAGAATGTTAATTTATGTATTTCCGCATACGTTTATTTTGTTGTATTTTAAAGCTTTTATTTTGAAATGAGTTATTTATGAAAACTAGTAGTGAATTTTATACATTAAATGAAAGTATGTACAGATTAGCTTGTTTCCTTAAAGAAATTTAGGTTTTCGCCATTATGTTGTCCATTTACATTTAGTTTGATAATATCCAATGAATAACTCATGGTCTGCAAAGTTAATTTATATGAGAAAAAATTCAGTATTGTTTGTAAACAAAAATTAAACATTTTAGAAACTAGTGCAAAGAAGATTTTTGTGTAAATATGATCTTTTTTATTATGGCATTAGTACAGTTCAAATTTAAATGATCAAAACCAAAATTTAATAAATTTATTATTTAATTTCTTTGTAAATTTTTAAGGTTCAGCTTTTTATGTTTTGATTGTATAATTATTATATATATTTTTTTTGTTAAATTTTATATCATAATATGTATTAAAATTATTATTGTTTAAAGGGTAATTTTAATTTATAGTTGCATTCTTTTCTCTTTCCTTTTGTGAACTTGCATTCAATTTTAGCACATGTACACTAATGCATTGAATTAATTTGTTATTAGAAAAACAGCTATAATAAGAAACGATCTAGTCGTAATGCAACTTTCTTAATTATACCTTTTAAATTAAAAGTTCTCATTTACTCGCTACCTATTTTGATATATAAATAAGCAAACAGACAAATTGCACATAATAAGTAAAGTATAGTTTTTTGATCTACAATCAATTTTGATGGCAATCAAATCATTTATGCAGTTGGCCTTTATTAGCCTTTCTATCGTGCACAAATTTTTAATTATTCAATTTTTTGTGCAATTTCCTAGCTGATCCTGATTCAGTGTATCAATTTGGTGTATCAGTCTACAAATATATAAAGATGAATGATGCGTAAACAAAGTGAGAAATAGTAAATAACTATGCAGCGCTTTAGATGGAATGAAAAAGATGCCGCCGCTCTAGTGTTGCTTAGAATGCTTTGATATTGTTTTATTTTTATGTCATTTTTCTAATGTGTAGAGTGTGGACACTTATCAAAGAAGAGAGACAGAAATATACGTTAACTCTATTCGCACAACGGGTGTAAAAGATAACAAAAGTCCAGTATTTTCCATACTTGTCGCGTTGTGCAGCAGCGTAACAATTTCAAAATAGGATCACTGCACAAGAGAAAATTTATTATTTTAAGCAGTTTTATAAAGCATTAAAGCAACTTATAAATAAAGAAGAACATTACATTTAGAAATGAATATCTTACCAACAGTGTTTATAAAACTTTGGTAATTGTTCAATAAAGCTGCCCCTAGGAAAACGACATTTTGAAAGCAAGTTTTTGGTATCAGCAGGTAGAAAATTACTCACAGAACATAATTAGATGGCCGGAGGTAAGAATATTAATCCAATCTTGGTGAAACCGACGAAAAACAAACACGATTTTTAAACACATCTCAGGTTATGTTGCACGATATAAACAACGAAGTTGGCAACTAATTCCGCTGCTGCGCACACTACCAACCCCCTACTGTAGCCAAGTTTAAATATCTCGAAATATAATGACTCTATCGCTATGAATGAAGAAGTATGTTATTTACGTAGAAGGTATTGGCGAATCGAAAAATTGTGCTAAAATGACAATTCTGCCAGTGGCGTAAAATTTGGAAAGGGTCAACCATCCACTTGCCCCTATCGTACGCCTCGGGTAGTAGCCAGAAATGATTATTTTAACATGATTTAGTAGGGTGTACAGTACCTACACTTCCTGCCAAGTATGACAAGGATACGGCAAATAGTTTTAAAGTACTGGGTACAAATAGTTTTTAAATATTTAAATAAAACACCCTGTAACTCAGTAAGGAGCCACATTTTATCTAAGTGATTTGGGTTAAATCTTAATATTTTGAGCTCAGAATTCTACAGTTAAAATATTTCCAATTATTAATGAAACACCCTGTACATTTACGCGTGGGGTCTGATATGCTGTTATAATGTTAAATTGGCTATTTTAAATAATTTTTTATAAAAAAACTATGAACCCTAGGTCGTCAAAATTCTCAGACAACAAATATTACAAATATTTTTATTGATCCTCGAAATTTCATGATGTTTTCATTATTTTCACTAAGGTCCTGTACCTCCTTAAACAACTGATAGCATCTCATATTGTTAAGAACTAAACTATGCAATTTATTACAGAACAGAGGTGAAGTAGTGAAAACACAAAGTTTTAAAAAATAAGTATATCAAACCTGGTATTGTTGGAAAGGAAGTTAAGAGCACTTTCTATTAATGTCATGGCCTCCTACGACTTGCATTAAAAAAAATAAATTGAGGTTATATCGCCAATAATAAAAAGTATAATTTGAAATCTGATAGTTTATTAGCAATCTACATAAAAAAAGTACCTTAAAGATGTCAAAGAATTCTTGACCTATATCTTCAAATAAAAAATTATAAGGAAATGAAGAAAATGAAGAAATTCGATTTTTTCTTTGTGGCGCTTAAACGAATACGTTTTTTAGAACGTTTGAAGTGGATCTTAGTTGACCTTACTGTACTGAACAGTTCTCATTTAACCGAATCTCTATATTTACCGTGGACATGCTATATGGCAGATTGGCGCCTACAGCTTTTGTATTAAAGCAGGAGAACCCTTACATAATTTAATTTTTATCATTTGATTGCATTTTTAAAAATTCCCTTTACATATAGGTATAATAAAGGCTTTCAGTTTCTTCTAGAAAAACTAACGGTAGTTTATAATAATTTAATTTTGTTAACAAGATCTGTCAAGGTCGAATGTGCATTATAATTTATAATTCAGAAAGATAAAAAGATAAAATAGATTGGGCGAATTAAACAGCAGTTGAATAAATTAATAATATTTAGATTAGAAATTCTGCTATGATTACTAATCTGTATTAAATGGGAAACTCCCAACGTGTTAATTTATCATCGCAAATCACAACTTAATTAACGGTTTACTATGTCTCCTTTTTTGAACTTTACTGATAGAACCATATACATATTTGCATCGTTCAATACTAATAGAACCACACACATATTTGCATCATTCAATTGTGGCAAAATAAATTCGTCACAATTGTTGGGAATTTCCCATTCGTGCCTTCGGCATCTTAAGTTTGTTTTTTCCCACTTTTCATTTTTTTGTTTTAAATGTACTGAAATAGTGCAGATTTGTCACAAAAAATTACTTTTACAATTTGCAAATTTCAAATGATTATCTAAGTATCAATAAAAATGACTCACCATTCGCGAGAAATTCCTGAAGATAAGTGATGGCCAGAGTCAAGGTTATATTTTTACCACTAAATCCTTATTTAAGAAATATGCAAATACTTTTTCTTCTCATTTTACGTAGTTCAAGAAAACATTTAATATACATTTTTACAATTTTGTCTTTGCACTGTTGGCCAAAATTCTGAAATATTGGTCATAGGTACCAGTTTGTAACTGCACAGAAACATTTTCAAATTTCCATTCAAGATAGTAGAATAGCTGGGCTAATTAGAAATCGACGAAGTAGTGTAATCATCTTTTTGTACACTAGCAGAAGAGGATGTTATTAAAGCTTCTCCAAAGATCAGTGGCGGCTATTGGGGGTGAAACAAGTGAAGCGCCGATTCACCTATTTTTTTCTTTCAATAATTTCTAATATTTAATTACTTAAGTAATTTCATTTCTTAGTGTAAAATAGTAAAATCTTGAATAAAATTAGTCACGAGAGCAATGCAGTTAGCATGAGGTACTCAAAACACAATATCACAGGTGTTCTACCTGCCCCTGTTATGAACCAACACAAACGCAAAGCATAAGGACACTTGCACTGAGCTTAACATTGAGTTGAAGCGATATGAAAATTCTAGACGAACGTTTCAACAAGAAAAACGCGTTGCCATGGCAACAGACTTCCTACGCATTCCTTTGCAGTACAAACACCGCCGATATTGGCCGAGCCAAAAGCGTTTTTAAAGAAAACGAACAGCGATTCACTATAAGTATACAGCTTTCAGATACGGCGGATCGCATCGGTTATACGTTGCATTTTTTAGTTACATTGACGGTGTTTTCAGTTTTTACGTCATTTAAGATTATCCAAGCAAAATTTCGATTAAAAAGAAACGAAACTGAATGTAAGACAATATTTAATGAAGCTTTGATAAACACACATATTAATCAAAGAAGCTAAGTTGGAGATGCTTTGTATGACGAACAAATATTCGAAAGTTATAAGCTGCTATTTTATGAAATCTGAGATACCATTTTAATGCAAATAGACACCAGATTTCAAGACATGGATAAATTGTTATTCATTTCTCTTGCTGACGTTTCTAAGTTTGATAAATATTCTAAATTATGTCCAACGGAAAAACATCATAATTTGAAACAAACATATTCAAGTTTATTTAGTACTACGGACATGCAAAGACTGAAAAACGAATTAGACCTTATATATTCTGATCAGCAATATAGAAGCAAGAACCTCCGGGAAGTAATGCTTTTGTTGCACGACAATAAACAAATATCTAAAGAAGCTTATAATTTATTTTGTCTGATTCTTACCATACCATTAACAAGTTCGTCAGTAGAAAAGTTTCTCGCGCTTGAAAAGAATCAAATCAGACTTGCGCAATTCAATAGTGCAGGAAAGACTTTCACATTTAGGAAGAATATCCATTGAAAAAAGACTCAACCATTTTATGATGATGTCATCAACAAGTTTGCCACCTTGAAAGATCGAAGAATAGATCTCGTCTACAAAAGGTTAAATTTTTCATTGTTGTAGGTATTTTACCGATTTCGGGATGAGACAAGCACCTTTTATCTCGTTAGGTTTTTGTTCATTTCTAAGATTTCAATGCAAAACGCTTCACCTGTTTGAAAGTCACAAGCTGCCAAAGGTCGACTTGCTGACGAGTTATGCTCGAAAACGCAACGATTTTACAAGTGTTTTGTTTTTCTACTCTGTGTCAAATATATAAGTGTCCTAAATTTTGGTGATATCTAAAACAACCAAAATTAGATACTTCATCACGTTTATCTTTATCCATATTCTTCGGTTAACATAACAGTGTGAATCAGCAAATAATGCCACAACCATATCGACTGATGGCATCATCGTGATAAATTGATTGAACTCTTATTTTGTCAAATTTGTCAGTTTCATCGCATTATCAGTTCTTGAGTTTCTGAAGCTGTTTTTCTTTTTATTATTGTTTACATTGTAACTTACTTTATTACATGGTTCTATTAACTTAACATTAATTACACCCACCTTATACTTACATAAGAATTTCTATCCTAAATTCAAAATATTGTTGAAACATTGTTACATTAAATGCAGTTTTAGAATGTGTATGAATGAAGCTTTACATACAAACTCAGGTTTACAACTTAAAAGCAAAAATCCACGTATACTGACAGCTCTTGCTTAATATTTAGAGAATACTCAAATGACAGACCTTTAACCTAAAAATATTTATTTAGTAAGTTTTAGCGAAACTTCAAAGTACAATTGTTTTTTATTTATTTACTGTCAGCGCTTTCTATTTTTCATAACCTCGACTTTGACAGATGTTATCCTAATAAGTCGAGTTTAATTAATTTAGTTCATTTCTACGTATAATGGTATACACCGTTCAGAATGCTTCTAGGTCGAATATAGCTGTGGAAGAATGGCAGTTTGAGTATTGTAAACCGGGCTGTTTATCTATTAACTCGGCTTGTAAAATCTCATTGACGCTTAATGTACTTTCAAGTTATGATTTTATGACAGTTTGATCTCACACCGTTGCCTTTTTTTGTAAATCTGTCAATCTACTACGCTAAAAGAAGATTTCTATTTATTTACATTTATAAATCAAAGTTTTATGTTTTTATTTATAATCTTTGGCATTCTTCTTAATTGACATTAATAGATGCAAAATATAAAAAAATTTGATCTTTTTTTAACAAAGCAAAACTAATCGGTACTAAACGTTTATGCAAAATTTTTGATCGCGCAACGGCGCCAAATACAGACGCAGGTACGGCAATTTTCAAGAAAAAAGGAAGCAACACTTCCAACCTAACAAAATGAAAGCTGGCCTGTTACGACCCAGAAACATCATGAACGTTGTATACGTAACAGTACCTATTTTCACAAGTTAACCTTAATATCTATATATATAAAAATGAATTGCTGTTCGTTAGTCTCGCTAAAACTCGAGAACGGCTGGACCGATTTGGCTAATTTTGGTCTTGAATTATTTGTGGAAGTCCAGGGAAGGTTTGAAAGGTGAGTAAATATGAAAATGTTGGGAATTAAATTAAAAAAAAACATTTGAAAATAATAATAAACCTCATTCATACCGAGCATTTTTTTTATTATTACGAATTCCTTTTGTTTGTTATAAATTTATTTTATACAAAAGTTTAGCTTTTTTATTCATCGATTGAGGGAGTACGAAGTCTGCCGGGTCAGCTAGTAATTTAATACATTTTGGATCTATCAACTTAGCAAAACTACGGTACGGGCCATTGGGTATCTGCGCGCAGATTTTCCCCGACCACATGAAAAAAAGAAACTTAGCAATAAAATATCATGGCCAATCCTCGTTATAGTTCGGATGCAGTTTGTTTTTTTATACCTGCCAGTGCAATGTTGCCAACCTGAGGGATTTATTTGTTAATTTAGGAATATTTTACTTACATGGTGTTAAATGTTATTTCTTTATTTAAGTTATTTATTTAGTAAGTTCTAGGGAAGAACATTAAAACTGCATGTGTTACATTATGAAGTATATTTTAAAACTGTCACTAACAAGACCTCTTGTTGTAGCCCTCGCTGGTGCAAGGGAAACCTCCCTCTCTTATTCTTGAGTGGGGGGTTTGGTTTACACCACTCTCTACACATGGCATGTAGTAGGAGAAAAGGGGATTTTTTTTCTAAGTTTTGTACAATTTAAGAGATCTTTTCAGTTTCTTACTAAACTTTATTTAATAAAGCCAACACTTTTATTTTCCGTTTTATTTAATATTTATCCGTCAGACAGAAAGGTTCAAAAACGTTAGTTCCACGCCTTCCTCGGTAGAAATTCAAAAAAAGATAATGGGACAAGTTTGAAGAGCTCTCGAATAAATACGTTACAGAAAGTATTATTCATCTTAAGCCTGACAAATCAGCCGACAGGTTTACTAAAGCAATACTAAAAGCGGTTGCAGAAAGCATCCCACGAGGGCAAGTCAAAACGTTCAAACATTTCTGGAACTCCTCCCTGACAGCCTTAAAACAATCGAGAAAAGCTGAACGTTAAAAGGCGTTAGCAGACTGTATTCACTTTAGGAAAAAGCAAGCCTCTTTAAAGCGGGAAATAATCCGATCAAAACGCCCAACATACAGATCATTCGTCGGCATCTACATCCAGGGACAGGAAGACACCGACAAGCAAAGAAACTTTCACATGCTTTAATAAGAGAGAGCACACAATTTATTCACAGAACCTTTCTTACCAACTGAACTCGACGTCGCGGTCAATTCACTAAAAAATGGAAAATCTGCAAGACCTGGCGGAATTTTCCCATAACTTATCAAATATCTAGGTACAACAGCCAAAAATACTCTTCTAAAGTTAATAAATCTTGCCTGGTGAAAACATATTCCCCGTTAGTGGAAGAAAGCAAAGATAATATCTCTTTTGCAACAAAGTCGCAGCAGCTATAGGCCAATCTCCCTCACTAGCGTATGCTGCAAAGCTGCAAAAAAAATGATGGAGGTATGGCTCAGAGAATAGTCAGAATCTCAAGGCGTCATAAGCGGTAACCAAGCAGGATTTCGTCAGCACCGGACTATAACTGATGAACTAGTGAAATTTACCCAGTTCGTTAAAGACGGCTTTCACCACAAGCTATCTACCCTTGCTGTGCTTACTGACTTCAAAGCAGTCTATGATAAAGTCTGGCGCTCCATGCTGATTCACAAGCCGAAGAAGCATCATGTTTCCAGTAACATGCTAAAGTGGATTAAACACTTTCTTTCGCAAAGTTTTATTCGCACCAGATTTCAGCGAGAGACATCGTTCTTTAGACAGTAGTATAATCGACGATTTGAAAACTGCCATTGAAAGTATTCCAGGAGTTTCGTGTTTGTTGTATGCTGACCACGTAGCAATATAAAAAGTTCAGGGAAATCTATCAATGCCGCAATGTAAGTAGTCTAAACCTGGATGGACGAGAATAAACTTATTGTCAGCACCGATAAATCAGTCTTCCAACTGTTCACGATGTGCACTAAAGCTCCGCAATTCAGTATAACATACAGCAATGTGGATTTGGAGAGAACTAGCTTCTCAAATGTCACGATATGTCAATTAATTTTTTTTAGACAATAATAATAATAATAAAAATAACCAAGCAACTACGTGTTTTCTCAGCGATTTTCTCAACTTTCGAGTATTTTGACAGGTGTTATAGAAAAAAAAACATTCCCTAGTTCAATAAAAATAAAAAAATTTAGAGTATGTAATGGTAGCACTGATGCTACTGCTGCGCGCGAGAATTAAAATGTTATTTGGTATATAACGTGACCGGCTTGTTTCCAGCAGTCGCTTGTTTAATTTGCTAGTTGTGGTTAGTAGCGCATATTTAAGCGAGAATCTTATAGAGAACAGCATTCAAAGTTTAAATTTGGTGGTTGTCGTTGTTAATTAAAGTGACTTGATCGGATTTAACAATTATCCGCTCCAGAAAACAAGGTTAGTTATTTTTATAAAAATAATATTGAAATTTTATTACATCTTGTTTGTTTTTAAATAACATAACCACAGATATTTATGTTGATTTCTTCGCATTAGAACAGATTTATATACTCACGTTAGTGAACTGAAGAAGTTAAATTTATTTGATTTGATAGGTACGATTATAAATGATTACTTTCCTTGTAAGATCTTGCGTTAACCGGTAAATTTATATTATTATTAATTTTAGCATTCACAATAACAATTTACAAACAAGATCAAACGAGGGAGTTGAACGATTTTCACGGGAGATTTTAAAAAGTTTGTTTACAGATTAGCATAATAACACCAGTGACGAATCACCTTGAAATGTGATATAATCGGTTTGCACGTATAAACAAAGATACGGAATTCATTTCACTAATTTTTAACACTAATACGCAGAACCTGACTATAAAGAAACTTTGTCGTTAATTTGCTACTGCATAGAGCTGTTTAATTTAACTATATAATTGCTATAATTCCAGGTAGTTATTAAGAATCAAGGTGGAAATCTAATGATCGGTATTATTATTTAGTTTTTTTAAGATTTCCATATCTAAAGAATGTTTTGAGCGGTTTTGTAAATAAATAACACATTGTCTAACCTACATTAATGAAAATGCAACTGTATAAAATGTCATACTTCAACACTTTAGCAGCGTAGTACACAGACTTGTTATCGAATGAATGATTGAATTACGTATTCGTAATCTGGGAAAACCCAAGACCTTGACTTTTTCCACGACGTTTTCTTCGAATGAACTTTCGTTGTCATGTATCAATGTGCTTCCGTAATAATCAAAATCCCAGAAGAATTAAACATATGCCATAGGAATCTACAGTTATCATTTAAATAATAAATAATTAATAGGTTTCATAGGTAAAGAAAAACAGGTGAGAATTTATTGTTAGATATTATATCAATTGAAGATTGTAGTTCGTAGTTGCAATAGTTGTCATATTATCAAATTTAAGAATACGCTTTCAGAAACTTAATAAAAAATAAACCAAAACGTCATAATACAGCGTGTTCTTTAGCCAATTAAGAACATAAAAATTTCAACACGGAAAAGAATTATTAGGATCAAAGTTTGTTTGTCTACTATAAGCATTAAGGTGCGTATTCATTTGAGCATTTCGGCCGCATGAGCGCCACCCGAGGAAATGTTCGGATAGTGTGGACGCTGCGCCGAGCGTGAGCTGAGCCTACGGTAAGCCGCTCAGGCCGATCCGCCAGGTGTCGGTACATCAAAGTGAGCGCGTGAATTTTGCATGTTCGATTTGGACGGACTAATTGACAAAGTTGGCATTCGGCGAACAGCTGTTAATTTTTTTTGAGGGCAGTATTCTTTAAGTTATCATTATGGAATGGTCATAGGAGCAATATGTAGTATGCTTTTAATAGACACATACCAAAGTTTTGAAATACTACATATGAAATTCGTAACAAATTATATTTTTTTAACATTATTAAAAAATTTTGTTCACCAGCGTTTTCGTATCGTATTTTTCTTGCGTAACAATTGGTATATTATAATAAAAATGTCACTAGCCAATGCAATTTCATTCTTCATGGTAAGAATGTAAACTTCAACTGATGCTCGTGTGCATCCCATGGATCGATGCTCGTGCGCTTCGTAAATGAATTTGCACTAGAGGTCCGTATGAGCGCCGCATGAGCAAAAATGTGCTCATTCGGCGCTCATGCGGCCGAAATGCTCAAGTGAATACGCACCTTTAAGAATCGTGTAAAATGATATTTCAGAAAATAAAACAATAATCTTTTAATAAATGTCATCGTGATTGGCAAACTAAAACACCCTGTATAATCAAATGTTTCTTTATGATTTCGGTCGAGTTTATGCGTAAACGAATACTACTCTCTGAACAATTTTTGACTCTCTGTGGAGATGAACCGGATTCTATTATCAATCGACTTGTCACTGGAGATGAAACCTGGGGTCCATCATTTTGATCCTGAATCGAAACAAAAATCGATGCAGTGGCATATTAAGGATTCCAGCCCTCCCAAGAAGTTTAAAGTCATCTCTTATGCAGGGAAAATAATGACACTCAAAGAATTTTAATAATTGATTATCTGAATAAAGGCAGCACGGTAACAGGAGAGTATTATGCGAGCTTAATGCATCGCCTCAGAGTCTATCAAAATAAAAAGGCGAGGAAAACTGACGAAAGGTGTCCTGTTGCTCCACGACAATGCACCAGTGCACAAATCAAGAGTTTTAAAAGCTGCCATTGCTGAATGTAGTTTCGCAGAAATCGAGCATCCGCCTTATAGTCTAGATCTGGCCCCTTGCGACTATTTTTTGTTTCCAAATCTCAGAAAAATTCTAAGGGGAACAAAATTTAACAACGACGAAGAACTTATAGCTGCTGCTGAATGTCATTTTACGGACAAGACAAAAGAATATTTTTATAATGGATTAAAGTTGTTACTGACACGGTGTAATACTTGTATTCAAAAGCAAGGGAACTGCATTGAAAATAAAAGTTTTGTTCTTGTTCTAGTCTCTTGTTCTCATGTCTAGTCCGGGAAGCGTAAATGGAAAACCTAGCTCAATACGTCCCCCAGATGACGACGAGTTAAAATAGTATTTTCAGGCGTTAAACGCTGCGGAAACCCTACTTCAGTAGGTCTCGGCCGGTGACATACCGAAGTAGGATCTCTAGCGCTTTACGCTGTGTAAGGATACTGAAATACCACTTCAGTACGTCCTCTCGGGCCGTGAGAAAGAAATCCATTTTGACGTTTACTATTAATTATTATTACAATGTGTGTTGAATAACAACTGCTGTATTTTAATTAACTTAGAAAGTATTAGAAACATGGTATGACAAAAGAAAAACCATTTCATGGGTAAATAACAGATTTAATAAAAAAAAAGCTGTTTCAAATTGTTTTCTGCATTTATTTAATGTTGTTTGGCACGTGGTTCGTTATTTTTAATATTAAAAGCTATATATGCGGTCGTTTTTTGGCACATTTACTTTCTAATTTCGTAGGGCGACCAGCCCCTCCTGCACCTGAAAAACCTCTGTCTTTTCGTCGCGAAATGGATGTTGGCTGAACTTTGATCTTTCTTGATCTTCTACATACCGTTTTGTGACACATAAACGACACAATTTGGGATGGGGTCTGTAAAGTTTCTAGTACAGCAGCAAATTTTTGTAATTTAAAAAAATATAAATGATACATAATTCTCTCGTAAAACGCGTCTAAACAAGAGTTCCTACCTTTAACTGTTGTATGTTGCTCGTATTTACATCACTTTGTAGGACTTCACTGATGCGTGCTAATTGATCATTGATTTTTTGAATGATGTTGTAATTGTCAATGCCTCCGCTTGATAAGATGTACATTGATTTGATAATATGTCTTGGTCAGGCATATTGATGTCTGTTAAAAAAAAAGACAGCGGAACTTCTTTGCCTAGTGCCAGATATGCAAGCTCCTGACGATCGTTTTCAGTCAGTAGTAAAGAAGATTTAAATATAACACCATACTTTTTCTCAACTGCAAGTAAGTGTTTGCAAAAGCGACCACCACTGCCGCTTAGACAAGTGCAGAAACCAATTTCGCCATCAACTATGTAGTGCTCTGACATTCGTGCGCTCTGGACGTTAAATGTCTTTTCTTCAACTTGTGTAATTTCTCCAACATTTTTTGACCTCTCGAAAGATTTCTCATAATCTGGGGACATTTTTCGAGATCTTGAATTAGCAAAATGATGTAAGCGTCTTTTATGATATGTTTCAAATGTTTTAAGCACAAGATCCGTCAAAGCACACATATTGAAAGCTTTACTCCTCTGAAGGACAATATCTTTAAATATTCTTATGGAAGCCTCTTAGTAATCAGTCCGGCCTCGAGTGCGAAGCGAGGCAGTCGACCCGGTCTCCAGCAAGAGTGTAGTGCATCGGCGACGAATAGTACGGGCTCAACCAACAGCGCGGTAGTCCGGGGCTACCGCCTACCCACCCTCCAGAGTCTGTCTGTGAGGGGCACAGGCCTCTCCCAATCTCCACCGCGAACGGGGCGACTTGAGGTCGCACTGCTGCATCATCCCACCCGACCGTCGGTCTTCAAAAATTGAGGAGCTTGAGGGCCGCGACCGCCACAATTCCAACCTAACCCAAGATGCAGTAGATGGATCAACGGCCGCTCCACCACCAACCGGTGCTTGAGTGGGGGTGCGTAGGCCCGGCCACCATCATCCACTCATCTCAGCCTCTTCCGACCGACCCGGGTAGCTACCGGGCCGCGACCAACCCAATTCCTTTTCCCACCCAAACCCTTGAGCCCGAGGCTTCTCAAGGTACCAATTCCACTGCGCCCGGAAATTCGTCGCCTATCCGCTACACTTCCCGCCCAAAAAATTCCCGCCAAATCATTTCCCGCCAAATCATTCCCGGCACACCACACCCATCCCAACTCTTCCACGCCGCATTCCTTAATCACCCGCCACATTGTTCTCACTAGGGTTTTCCGTGGTTTCCCTAGTGGTGAAGGCAAATGCCGGAACAGTTTCTGCACTAGTCCACGGCACACTATGCACACCTAGACACCCACACATCACCACTCCAACATATACACACTCTCACACCCCTCACTACACAATACCAACACCGTTCTGAAAAGAACCGCCGCATTGTGTTTCCACAATCGTCACTGTGTGACGGCTCGCTGGCTGTCCTTGGGCATTCCACTTCAAATGGGTCACCGGCATCGGCGGGGTTCCTGGAAGACCCTGCTTCCGGCCTGCTCCACCGTCGCCACCAGATCATCATCGCCGCTGACGGGCGTGCGGACTGCTTGGTGCCTGACATGATGTTGACGACTACCCTTTTTTTTCCAAATTCACCAGCCATAGAAGTATTAAATTTCCTAAATGGCAGCCACCTACGGTGGCATTTGCGTTGATTCTCTGTCTCTCTCTCATAGTAATTGTTTGTGTTGTGTCCTCTGTGTATAAAGGATCGACCAAATGCTAACGCCCATTCTTCTTGTCTCTCCCACAAGTCATTCAAATGCTTCATAAGTTTTGCATTGGTATTTACTGCTTTGTAAAACAATCATTACCTTCTTCTTTGCTCTCAGAAAACATAATGTCCAGAAACATGTTTATAATTAATTTGCGATTCTCTTTGGGAATGTTGTTATCTTTTAACTAGAGCCAGCGCCAGAATGACTGAGTCATATGAAAAAAAATGCATAATAATAAAGTGGTGTTAGGAAATACCACTTTCAGAGCATATCGCATTGCTGCTGAATCATCAGTTATTAATACTGTTTAATGTTTAATGTTTGGCTGAGGCTTCAGGTCGCGGTTCCCTTGGACCTCGTGGCTTCAACTACTATGGTCATTTCGCCGCCAACTAGAATTTAGCCGAATCCGAGGTTTTGAAGGTAAAAATGATACTTCAGTATTTTTTTTTCTAAAGTTTCTTTTACGGCATTAAACACCATTAAGGAATTAATTGCACTTTGGCTTGTGTGAAAAGCTACTGCAACTGGCGCAGCCTCTACTTTGGTAGGAACAAAGAAAAAAGTCACGCATGTATTGCTCTGGTCACAAGATGAGCTGGAGTCTATGAAAACAATTTCATTCGCAAATCCCCCTAGAAAGATTCTTTTCATAATAGGCGTAATAATGACGACAATAGTAGGATTCTCTTTTATATATAATTCCCCTTCCGAAAGCTTCGCCTGCTTTTTCTTTAACATTTCAGACGCACTACTCATATGTCTTTTACCTTTTCCCATTTTTTATACAAATAATTGACCTGTGTTTTCGTTGGATTTTTCTGTGCATTCGCCAAACATTCGACAATTCCGGTATCTCCCGTTTGAGCTAAGCCCATCTCATGGAAAGTTTTGGCTGCTGCAGGGGTCATTCCTGATTCAAAATATGATACAAACAAACCCTTAACATCATCGTTGCAAAGTAAATGGTTGTAAGCCTGAGCAACTCGTAACCTATGAGAATGTACATAATCTATTTGTATTCACCGCTCAGCTGGCATTGAAACGATAAAGTGTAGTTTTGTTCGTTTTGACATTTCAATATTTGATAATCCGTGATAATTGAACTAAGTAAGGTTTTAATGGTCTCTTCCATTGTTAACATCAAACAACACACATAAATCACAAACTCAAAAAACAACACTGAAGGTTATGTTGTCACACTGTTTTCTTTTAAACTACCGATTGCGCAAACGCACAATGCATAGGGAGTTGACGAATAAGATGAGGGTTTCAAGTGCTTTTAAATGCGTATTAATTTAGAAATCCTACTTCAGTATGTCACCGTATGAGACCTACCGAAGTAGCGTTTCCGCGACGTTTAGCGCTTGAAAATGCTATTTTAGCTCATCACCGTCTGGGAGACGTATTGAGCTAGGCTTTCTATTTACGCGTCCGGGAATACAAAAACGACCCCTCGTATTTATTGGCACGAAAGCCAATGGCAAACATTTCAATCGAGAATGGATCTTATACTCTCTATCAACAGGTGATGTGTATTGTTTTGTATGTAAGGTTTTTGCATCTAAACTTCATCATCTCGATTTGTTGATGGATTTAACGACTGGCGTAATAAAATTGTAATTGAGCAGCATAAAAATAGTAAAACTCCATAGTCATGTGTGCGTGTTAGGCAGGATTCATGAATCCACAATGTGCAGTGCCCTAAAGATATTAGTCGGCTCTGTTAATAACAATAATTATAATTTATTTTAATTATAAAAAACTTTTATAATGTTACTAATGCAAAAAAACTTCAATGTAATTTTCAATAATTACTGTTACGGTTACAATAAACCAATCAGCATACCTATGAAAAACAAAAATGTTAATTGTACGTCAAATTGATTTGTTTATTCATTTATTGTAACCATAACAGTTACTTTATGAATTATTATTCTAATCTAAAACTACATTTAAGTTTTTTTATTAGTAAAATTAGCATCTATAGTCTGTCCATTGAATAATTAATTTGTTTTCGAATTTTAGTAACTTAACCTAACAGTGAAAAATACACCAAAATTAAGCAAAAAAATATATGTAAGACTTTTTATTTTGGAAGTTCTGATACATGTGCGCGGCTTTTCATGGCAGTGGTCAATTCAGCAGAGTAACTCTAAACCACGTTTTCAGTGGTTGCCGCTAGATTATACATATATATATATATATATATATATATATATATATATAATTAGAAAAAATTATGATTAAATTAAATCTTTTTCGTTTTTCTTTTTAGTTTCTTTCTTGTTGCCAATACAGTGTCGTAATGAAACTAATACAGACTATATACATTTATTTACAACTGAATTACCTAATATAATGAAATTATACTATACAATACTATTTACAAACTTAATTTTTCGGGGCACATTTCTTATTGCCCATAATAACCATAGCTAAATTTTGGCGCGGTACTACTGTTCATGCGTAGTCTCTAGTAACTTTCATGTCACTAATTATTGAGTTTTATTAGAGATTAATAATAAAATGCAATTCGTGTGCAGTTTGTAATTTTGATCATTTTCTGTATGTCGAAAGATAATATAAAAGCCTCAGTAAAAATTAACACTGAATTCCCTGTATACACCTGAACAAGTCACCACTCGGTATAGGTTTTTTAATCAACTTGTTTCATTTATTACAGTTGAGGTTATCAAGGCAGATCCGTTTTTTGATCAGTCCAATCCACGTTGTACAATGTTTAATGGAGGTGGTGAGATTTTTCAAGCAATGCCAACAATGACACCAGTAAAACAAAAACCTGCTATTAAAATCACTGAACAACCCGCACTGAAAGTACAATTTCGTTATGAAAGTGATGGCCGATGTCCCCCTCCCATTTCTGGAGTTTCTAGTACTGAAAAAAGTAAAACATTTCCCTCTATACAAATTACTGGATATCAGGGTAGAGCAATTGTAGTCGTGTCTTGTGTAACAAAAGATGCACCTCACAGGTATGTTTAATATTCAAAAATACATCGAGTCGCTATTAGTGTAATCTGTGACGTGTTTGCAGTAAGGAAGGGGGAAAGTCCCTTAATTAGTTGTTACGCCGCTGATTATGATACATGAAATATTGTCGTATTACTATTTCTTTTAGGTCCACTTTTACAATCGTTAGATACCTTTATCGAAGGTATTGTTGCCATAGATACAACTGTTGTTTGTCATTTTCACAATTGCATTCATGGCAATAATACCTTCGATAAGGTTATCCAATAATTGTAAAAGTGGGCCTTATTAGGTTAACTGTTTCGGCACGTTTATTGCAAGGTCCATAAATAATAATAGTATGCTGTGAAAGGTTCGATCGCAACTGCCGGCTAATACCGAAGAATAGGGATTTTCAGAACGTGCTCGAAATCATATTTAAACCCACCACTACAGCAATCAATTTTTAACAATTTTTTAATAATGAAAATACCATTGTTTACGTTAATCTAACCTTAATTGTTTATATCACAAATGACTCCTAATAGGATGATCTATACTTTTCACAGCACACCATTATTATTTTCGGACCCTGGAATATTTGAGAATGAAGGAATGGCGTCCAATCAGAACACCATGTAGTTACTGTATAAAGGGTTCTTCTCTACTTACAAGACAACATATCAAGATCATCAGAGATTCTCATGCCGCCTTCCTGGAATTCTGAGGTTTTTGAGTTGAAATTAGGTACCAAAGGCGCCCGCAAGATTTCTTCCAGGGAAGGGGGTAAAATAAAGATTGCCGTCCAATTCGACAGCATAAAATTATTTTTTTGTATACATTTAATTGTTTTCGCAAGCCAGGCGCCCTTGTTAGGTACCTATAGTTATAATCCCAAATCTGTATACGTAGTGGCACGTATAGTGATCCACTTAGTACAAAAGCAACTGACAGAAAAAGAAGACCTGAATCCTAACTTTCTGGCGTTGTTACACATCGACGCAGAACGGTACCCACACAGCATTATCGCTTGCTATAAACTTGATGCAACCTTGATTTTAACTTGTCAGACTTGCGCTACTTCTGCAAGGTTTAATCAAGCTTGTTGCAAGTGGATAACTACAGAAATGTAAAATTAGACTTGCCACAAGTTTGCTATATCCTTGCAACAGCAATTGAAAATAATAATTATGTAAAGATAGTAGCGCAGAAACTAAGTACGCGTTTTGCCGACATCGCATGCCCAAAAAATGCCCTATCAGTTTGTAGTAAGCTTCACACCTCCATCTGCCTCCACCTTGCTTTGCCACACTTGTAACCACGTGTTCACAGTGTACGTTACGTTGGTTTTCGCTGTATTCTCGTTCTCTCAAATTGTACATTTTTTTTGTATATTTCTTTGTTTGGTAATTTATTTTTACAATTTCATTTCTTTTATGTGTAGATTTAAGTGGTTGAGTGAGCGTGTATATATTAATATAATATTTACATTTCTGTTTGTACTTTCTTGCTTCTTTTGTGTTTCTACTGTATATATTTTTTTTATTGTACATACTATTTTACTTATTATGTGTTATTTTTTTCTTATTTTAATTAGTTTAGTTGTGCTATTGGAATAATGTCCCATGAAGAGAAGTAATTAGTAATAAATATCAATGTAATTTTTTTGTTGTAATATCTGTAGTAAGTTTTATGTTTCTAAAAAATTAAGTTTAATTTAAAAGTATAGGATTTGATAATTACGAAATCGTCAAAATCAAAAATGAATCTTTTTGGGCAAGGTTACATTACAATAAGTATTAGCAACATGCTTGCAACAAATCTGCAATACAAAGTTGCATCAAGTTCACATTACAAGCCTGCATCAAGTTTGCAGCAACCTTACATTTGCAAACTTCTTGCAAGTTTGTCAGGTGGAGACTAGTTTGCTTGCCACAACCCTGCTGCAGCCTTTTTACTTGACATAACTAGTTTGCAGTAAGTCTGTACACTTGATCTATCAAGCTTGTAGCAATATTGTTGCAAGTAAATTATGCTGTGTGGGTATCTAGGTACTCTGGTGAAAATTTCAACCAGCTAGGTGAGGGCATGCGCTCGTAGTGGAAATTATAAAAAAGTCTAGTTTTTCCACAAATCCTAACTATCTAGCGTTTATAAATTTTCGTAAAGTGACGAAATACAAGTACACTTACGTACATGGAAATCGGCCAACTGCACACTTTTGACTTTAACTGTATTTTTTTAGATTATACGTAAAATCAAAACAAAAGTTATACAGTTTAAAAGATGATTTAATATGCTTTGATATAAATTTATCAAGAGTGCGTGTTATTTATAAAATGCAGCAAGCGAAAACAACAGAAACGCATATTAAGTGGATGTTATCACGAGTATAAACAAACTTTTGACAGATTTAGATTATTGTCTCTGCAACATTTTGAGCATAATTAAGTATTTATAATTTGATCAGTATCAAAGTGTGTCAGTTTAATGTACACTACACCGGAAAAAGCCGCCCAAGTAAATGTTTTAATCGAAAACTGACGTAGCCAGCGACGCTTGACGACTGAATATGACACGTGCAGCGGTTTGAATGGTCTGTGAACGTTATGAAGAGACTGGGTTCTTTCATGGTCGACCGAGCGTGATGACCGCTTTATTGTGTCAAAATCATTAAGAAACCGTCGACTTACTGCGGTTTAAGTGCAATAAAAGCTCCGTGAGGTCCGAGGAGTGAAGATTAGCCAATGGACAGTAAGACGAAGACTGTAGGAAAGCAACCTGACCTCTAAAAACCCTGCAGCTGGCCTAAAACTTACCCCAGCCCACCGTCAAGCACGCCTGAATTTCGCACGGGATCAACTGAATTTAAAATTGGAACAGTGGGGGGTCTGTTCTGAGACCAGGATATGTCTCTATGGCAGCGAGCGAAAAAAGAAAGTTTACCGGAGACCAGAAGAACGATTTGCAGAGTGCTGCATTGAAGAGCGGATTGGGTACGGCGGAGGTTCATGCAGGATCTGAGGTGGCATTTCTATGAACGCACGAACGGATCTTGCTTTCATCGCCAGGCCTGGCCGTGGTCACGAGAGCGAAGGTATAACAACCGCTCGGTATATCGAAGCGATTCTAGCAGTTCATGTGGTACATTACATCTATTATATTGGAGAAAACTTGACTTTTATGTAATGCAAGGCCGCACACTGCTAGAATTGTTCAAGATTACATTACAGAAGTGGATTTTCGGGTTCAAGTCAAGTCAAGTCATGGGTTGATTTTCCGCCGAAGGCGGACGGCCGTTATAAGTCCCATCTGGGTCTTCTTCAGCCGAGTGGTGAAAATATTATTTGGTGGTAGCGAGGCAGAGGACGTTCTTCGTTGGCTTTCCATGGCACCCGACAAGCCGGTGGTGTTAGATGTTGAAGATCTTGGGCCTAGTTAACAGTGGCGCGAGGAGGGCCAATTGCAGCATAAAGGTGGCGGCGTCCGGTACTATCGCAGATGTTGGTGCGAGGTGAGCTAGGCGGCGCTTGGCGTAGATGTTGGGTTGCCGGTAGTTGGAAATTAGAAGTACCCAAAGTGTAGGCGTGGCCTGATGGGCGTGGTTTGTGGTGGAATTCGAAAAATGGTGAAAAGGGCTTCAAGGGATGTCGGTGTTGGCCGGAAGCTACTTGTGGCGGATCCGTAGTTGGCGGTGGATGATAGAGGTCATTGACCCCTATGTAAATGAATTTGCAGTTGGAATTTGGTGCCCCCATGCCGTGTGCTGGTGTGAAACAAGATGGTGGCGTGAAGGAGGCCGTGGATGGGCTTGCGACAGGGGCGATGGATATGGTTAGATATCCATCGGCTGTCGCGGGCGATGTCGGCGATTCTGGTTGTCACTTGAAGTTAAACACAACACTTCGTGCACGGTAGAAGACTACACCACACTCGCGGTTTATTGGATGTCAACGGACAGAGATTTTCGACATACAAATGCTTTCCAGAGCCACACCCCTATTCGCGTGGTGTAGGGGGTGAGCTCGGTAGCGGCCGCTAGGAATAGACGCAGGCAGTGGTAAGAGGGACTTCGGGGCCGTAAACTTACTTGCGCCGCGGCCCGGGACGCGTTTAGAGTACGGACACCCTGGAGAGCACGGGAATCATACACCCGCGCCAATAGTCGCGCCTCTCCCCTGGCAACGACGTACGCGGGTGGAAAGGGACACCGGCTGCGGGGGGGGTCTGCGCCTCCCTAAACACAGAGCGTCCCGCGTGTTTGCCGGCGCCACTACTAGGCCTTCGCCCCCCGGAATTGCCAGTAGCAGCTACAACAGGTCGCACCATCCGAGGACTGCCGGAGCGCCGGATGCGTCTGATCGCGGGCCCGTACACGTGTACTGGGTAAGGACTGAGGAGGGACCACTACCGACGTCTAGACCGAACGGACACTACGCGGAACTGGATTTTCGGGTTAGGGAATGACCGGCATGCAGTCCCGACCTAAACCCGATTGAACATTTATGGGATGAACTGAAGCGAAGAATCCGAGCTAGGATTCCTGTCCCAACGTCGATCCCAGAGCTCATTATTGCGGTAGAAAAAGAGTGGCTTAACATTCCACAAGAAACAATATCGAAGTTGATTAGGTTTATGCCTATAATCGTATGCGAGATGTTATTAGAGCAAGAGGTCATATCCATTATTAACAGTTATGTTGTTATTGTTTTCATCTTAATTGTTAAAAAATCACGTTTCTTCTGGTAATGAATAGATAATTTGTTTCATCTATTTGATTTCATAATTCTTAGCTTAACATTGAAGGAATTTCAATACATTTATACCCATGTCAAAGCATATTAAATCATCTTTCAAACTGTATAAGCTTTGTTTCGATTTGACGTATAAATTAAAAAAAATAGAGTTAAAGTCAAAAGGGTGCAGTGAGCCGATTTCTATGCACGTAAGCATGCTTTGGTGAAAACGGCAGAACGCTAGACATGGGCGCGAGGCGGTTCCATGTAAAACACGAAAAACCGTAAACGGAAAATGTCACTTATCGTACCCAGTCCACTTGAAATTTGCGTCATTTTATCAGTTTTTTTTAATTCTAATTCCTAAAATCAAAACGCCAGAAAGACCAGTGCGGTCATTGTTTCTTTAATTAACATTTTATGCGAAAAAGTTCACTTTTTTCACAGTTTGTTCCAGATTTTTAAAAAATCGTAAAAATCGCAATTGGGAGGAGCGTACCTGTCTGGCGTTCCGAAATTCGTATTATAAAAACTTTCAATAATAAGCAACCAAATTTTCAAGTCTTAATGGGCATTTTAATAATATTTTTACGATGTTTAAAAATCTGGAACAAACTGAAAAAAGTGAACTTTCTCGAATAAAATGTTAATTAAAGAAACAAAGACCGCACTCACTGGTCTTTCTGGTGTGTTGATTTTAAGAATCAGGATAGAAAGACTGATAACATGACGCAAATTTCAAGTGGTTAGGAATGGGTACGATAAGTGACATTTTCCGTGTACGGTTTTTCGTGTTTTAGATGGAACCGCCCATGTCTAGCGTTCTGGCGTTTCCACCAAAGTACTTGGATTTCGTCACTTTACGAAAATTTATAAACGCCAGATAGTTAGGATTCGTGGGAAAACTAGACTTTTTCATAATTTCCATTAGAAGCGCACACCTAGCTCATTGAGATTTTCACCAGAGTACCTAGATACCTTTCTGCGTTCATGTGTAACAACGCCAGAAAGTTAGGATTCAGGTCTTCTTTTTCTGTCAGTGGCTCTTGTACTATTATGTTCAAATTGATTCTAAAATAAAGGAAAAATGCTGTCAACTACGTAACTCTGCTTTTGGCTGCCTGCTTCGACTTCGAGAATGGCCAGAAAACTGACAAGGACGAATATCGAGTTCTTTAAACAAAGTTGTTACTTTCAAAAGGTTCTATATAAATAAGATATTTAGAGTATTTGCAAAAACACGCGACATTGGACATAACGTTATTTCCTCATATTTTAGGAAGCACATATTATAACAATGCAGTTTTGCCCTGTCACTCTACAAGTGCAAGACAAGAGTAATCCATCTTCCTTTGCATCGACAAGAGATTATCTTAAGGAGGAAGGCGAGATCTTCCGAGGCCGGTTGTATGTTATTCCGTAAGTAAATGAAACCGCCAATCGGAAATTTGGCTTTGTATTAATTACTTTTTTTAAATTTTAACTACGTTTATTATTAATGAATTGCAACAATTGGAGGTCTAGGAGCTAAAAGAAACCGGTACGAGATTCACCGAGAATTTTGATATGTTGTTTCAAAGCGTAAAAGAAAATTCGCGGACGCCATCGATGCACATGACGTAATATAGTTTTGACTTTATATTTGACGGATGTGCAGTGTTAGATTATTATTTATGTGACAAAAACAAAACAAAACTTTTTTTCTAACATCGTGTTTTATGCAGAAATTGCAAACTGAAAATAACTGTTTGAATTTCTTTTTAGGAATCATGCCGCCAGTATTTGCGTATCCAAGGTCACAAATTGTAATTTACTCGAGAATTCTTCTAAGGTTATAATTTAACAAAACACAAAATAAAAGTTCAATTTTGTTTTTGTTTCCTTGGATACTAAGTAAACAAAGCGTGTTCAATAATAAAAAAAAAAAGGTTAGGCAAGCCATGATTGTTTTTTAAATCACACTGTATAATCAATGCAATAGACTTTTACTAATATACAATGAGGTCCAAATGTAACGGATAAATTAATTTTCTACGTTAATAAGCGTGTAAACTAAAATCCTGAAACGCGTCAATTTTTACATTCAAAATGACATTTTCTGACGCTAAAAAATTACCCACCCCCTATTTCAATCCCTTTTCAAGAGCAGCAACGCCCCATTTTATTTAAATTGCATGAGGGGTCGTGTGACACCTCGTTTCAAAGATCATTTAATTGCTTCTTTAGCAATGTAAATCTTTTAGATTTTGTTCATTCATTTACAAGAAGATTCGATTTCAAGTTTTGGAATGTGTTTACTAAGAATGTACTCGAAACGTAACAAACAACACTTTTGATTTCAAATAACCCCAAAAAAGCAATCAAGTGGTGTTATATCAGGAGAACGGGCTGGCCATTCTATTGTACCACATGTATACCAATCCATCTGTTTGGAAACACTTCATTGAGATATGCTACAGTACATTTAATTGTAACTACATATTACAGTATTAAAAGTCGAATTTTTTTGTAAATGAAGAAACAAAATCTAAAAAAAATACATTGTTAAATAGGTAATTGAATGATCTTTGAAATGAGGTGTCACATGATCCCTCATGCAGTTTAAATAAAATGGGGCGTTGCTGCCTCTTGGAAGGGGATTGAAGGGGGTAATTTCTTAGCGTCAGAAAATATCATTATAAATTTAAAAAGTTGACGCACTTTAGGATTTTTTGTTTACACGCTTAGTAATCTAGAAAATTAATTTATCCGTTACATTTGGATCTCATTGTAGTATACGTTCATATTTTTTTTTGTATGAGGGTTGGCCATGGAGATTCACCCAATTTAGTAGTGTGAACATTCATTGTTCAGTTTAAACTGGTCTTGCATGTACGGTTAGGATTTTTAAACGATCTCTTAGGTTATATTGCATGTCAGAACACTTACAAACGCAATGTTGTCAGTTTTATGTAAAATGAAATTAACATCTTTAGTAGCTTCTATGTCTTCAGTATAGACCCAGTTTTTTTTCATAGTTAACAATATCAAATTGTTAGGAACATAATTTACTTGCAAGAAGACATCCTAACTATTTAAATATTCCTGTTTAAAAATAGGCAATAGATTTGGCAACAAGGTTCTATTCTGTGCAGTGACAATGATTAATTTTGAGGTTACCCAAGCTGTGCGATAAAATAACAATTAAAATACCTGTTATGTATTTACAACCTAACAAAACAATTCATGGCCAACCTTCGTGCAAAAAAAAACTGTGAACGCATAACACTTCGCGTATTTTTAGGCCTCATCCCTACAACATAGTTGGAAAAGAGGGGTGCAAAAAAGGTGTATGCAAGTTAGAGGTATCGCCAGAAACAATGTCCGTCACATTTTCAAATTTAGGCATACAATGTGCGAAGAAAAAAGATGTCGAAGCTTCACTAAAAGTTCGAGAAGAAATCAAAGTAGACCCCTTCAAAAGTAAGTCTGTTCATAAGTTATACGACATGTAAACAGGTTATTTATCACAATAATTATTTCCATATTATAGCTGGATTTGCACATCGCAGTCAACCGAATTCCATAGATCGAAAGGCAGTTAGATTATGTTTTCAAGCATTTCTAGAAGGCGAACAGAAGGGTAAATTTACAGTTCCATTAACACCTGTTGTTAGTGAACCTATTTATGACAAGAAAGCTATGTGTGACTTAGTCATAGTTAAATTGTCAGATTGCGTTAGCCCGGTAAACGGAGGACAGAAAGACATAATACTTCTGTGCGAAAAGGTTTGTATACTTAGGAATAATACTTGAAACGTGTGTTTAAAAAAAATACGGCGTAGGTGGCAAAGGATGATATTCAAATTAGATTTTACGAAGAAAAAGATGGTCGAGTGGAGTGGGAAGTATTTGCAGACTTTCCACCTTCGCAAGTTCATAAAGAAACAGCCATATGGTTTAGAGCACCACAATATAAGACGTTAGATGTAACAGAACCAATAAAAGTGTTGATACAATTACGTAGGCCATCCGATGGTGCAACAAGCGAACCGTTGCCTTTCCAATTTCTTCCGTTAGATTCAGGTAGGTAGTCTTTTCTTTGTAATGTTGCAAAGAAAGCAAATTATAATCTATATGATGGAAGATTCCTCTCAGATGTCACCACAAAAACTGTAAACTTGGCGACGTCGCCTATATTAAAGTTAGATTTCTAGTATTTACTAATATTTTGATAATAAATTTGATAGGAATATTACATATTTTAAGAAAGAAAGTTTCTATTAACATTTGTCCAATTCCTCGCCGTTTTCGAGGCTCTTTTATAATACTGACTTTTTTCAAAATTGTTATTCAAGGAATATCTTAAAACCTTAGGGCCGTCTGACACGGTGTTAGATTTGACGTCACAATTTCGTCATTGAAATCTGACATCGTTGCAAAGAGCACATTTAATCATAGTATTAGTACTATGATTTAACGTCAAGACTGCATTTAAAAATTTGACAAGGGAATATTTAGAACATGTTTTCTACACGCAGAATTAACACAATTTTTAAAACATGTTCTAAATATTCCCTTGTCAAATTTTTAAATGCAGTTTTGACGTTAAACATGCTGTATGCAACGATGTCAGATTTCAATGACGAAATTGTAGTCAATTTTGACGTCAAATTTAACACCGTGTCAGACGGCCCTTAGAAACAAAGTAATTCATTACACCGCGATTCATAATGCAGGATTCAGTTCTTCTTCTAATTAAACCCTTTACACTTTCAAATATTTCAGGAGTAGCGCATTCTCATGTGTTTAAATCTGATTTATCTCAAAAACGGCTAGTGATGTGAAAATTTCACAATATCAGAAACACAGTTTCAAGGGTTTTTCAACAATAATAAGTTTGGTGTATTTGATTTGAAAGATGCCAAGATTATTCTCAAAAATAAATCTCATCAGAATGTCTCAAAGAGGAAACTCTAAAAAAAAGTGTGTATGTTTTATAGCTTGTTGTCAAAACTAAGTTATTTTGATACGAAAAATTATCAAAGTAAAATTGAAATTTGTCTAGGAATCGAACCCACACAACTTAGGTGTCTGGGCCAAATTATCTACTAGCTATTTTGGTCAGATCTCTGCTTCAAAGTTACTTTCTAGTGATCGATTTGCGTTTATTGAAGCCAGTAGAGTCCTTGGATGTTTCTGATGCCTATGCCTCTTCTACAATATAGCAGACCATGAACACAAACACGGTGGTACACTTAAATAATCATCAATGTCATAGACAATGGGCGATTTTGGGGGTGCACAATGTAACCACTCCCCCTCTGAAATCAGTTTGTCCAACTTGCAACCACAATTAGAATTACTGTGGTTTAACCCCCCCCCCCCTAAAAGATCTGTCTACGACCTTGGCTGATGTACTTGTTTTGCAGTAACATACCAGCACGGCATTTGAGAATTGAAGATTCATGGAGCTTTTCAGCTCGACGTCCGATCAATCGGCCCGTTCGGGCTTGTCGGACCGTTGGGGTCGGTCGGGCCGTTCGGATCTGACTGGCCGTTTGGATCTGACTGGCCGTTTGGACTGTCGAGCTTATCTGGTCGATCCACCATTTCGAGTCGTTATTTTTGTACTGACTCGGACAAGCATTATTCTCATACTGAACCGAAGATGATCTTCGTAACTCGTACTGCACCATAGACAAGACGGATTTCTCAGTCGAGTCTTTGCGCGGCCCTGCTTAAAGCTCGACTTAAGTCAGACCGGGCTTCAATTTAAAAATCTATCGGGCCGTTCGGACTTGTCGAAGCTGCCCTTATCGGGTAGGTCGTGCTTGTCAGACCTGTCGAGCCTTTTTCGGACTGATCAAGAATCATTATCAGATTTTTTTCGAGCAGCGTCAAGTTTATCCCCCGTCAGGCCGGACCTGGGAATCTCCGCCTATGCAGGGCTCTGCTTGAGGTTATTGGGAATATTTTTGGCATTCTTCTGAAAACAGATACATCAAATCAATTGTTGATAAGCCTTGTTTGCTTTGGGTGTATTTAAAATTAAAACCTCGAGGTTTTGAGTGATACACACGTGGTTTTAAATACCCCCAAAGAAAAAAATCAAGTGGGGTGCGATTAGGAGATCTAGCCGTTATCCATTGGACCACGTCTACCTATCCATATATTAGGATAGACTTTATCTAGGTATTCTCTAAAACGAAGTGAATAATGTTGTGGTGCACCATCCTGTTGATACTAGACATTAAAACATTAAAATTTCAAGTTTAATTATTTAATTATTAAATCCTCCATATCTCTAAAACTACTAAATTTAAATACCACATGTGGGGTACTGCTGAACTCAGAAAAATTTACTTTTTATTTCTTGCAAAAAAATAAGAGGGTTTCATTAAAAAAAAGTCGATGACGTCATAGATCCCAAAGTGTTAATTAATTAATTATTAATTAAAATTAACGTCCATAAAATCCGGAGGAAAAAACTAAATTTGACCTGTCCGAGCTTTTCTTCCACACAGCGATAATAAAAAAAATATGAATTTTATTCCTTACTTTATTTACACACTGTATTTACTTGGTAACCAAGGAAACAAAACAAAATTCAACTTTTATTCGTGTTTTGTTAGTATTCAACCAATAGTATACCTTTAAAAAACTTTTAATTGTCACCTTGGAAATGTAGATACATACAGGATTCTTAACAAAAAAATACTTATAAAACAATTTTTAATTATTTTTAGGTGTTAGAAAAAATGTTGGTAACACGACTTTATTGAACTGTCAGACTGTTTATATCACTTTCTTGACTCGTTACGTAAATAACTATTATTATGGTGTCAACAGAAATAAACGAATAAAATATGACCTACCCTACTGTTTTATTATTTGAAACAAGTAATACTTCTAGCATTTACATTTTACTGCAGAGTTATATAAAGATTGATTTGTTATTTTTAGATGGAACATTAAGGCGTAAGGTGCCAAAATTTGATAGAAATCGAAAAGCCCAGAAACCGAAGCTGCAAATAAATAGTAAGTTTTTATGTTTTGTTCACTATTTTTTACCGTTAGGTGGCGCTCGTTTTCACTTCTTTTAAAATGTTGAATAATAAGAAACAGGTACTATGTGTCGTAACTACCCCGCTTATCCGTTAATTATTATTATTATTATTATTATTATTATTATTATTATTCAGTACACTGTTGTGCTTCATATTTTTCTGAAAGTACCTCAGTTTTCCCAACTATACCAAGACAAATTAGTTGCCTTGCCTATCCTGAACTACACGTCGACCGTAACATTTTAACCTAACCAGAATCTGAATAACAAGTACAAAAATGAACTTGGAAAATTCAGTGTTTAATTGAAAAATTATCAACCGGTCTGTATAGTCTGCGCCATTAGTAATGAGACTCGAGAATGAATTTAAACACAACACAAGCTTGAGAGAACGAGGTGCCAGGCAACCGTTCGATAATGCCGCAGATAAATGCCTACATATTATTGGTATGAAACCTTGTTCTTTCAAGTTTGTGTTGTGTTTAAATCCATTCTCGAGTCTCATTACTAATGACGCAGACTGTACCTGCAAATGTAACTAGACAGGGTGTTTGGTTCACCGCCGTATATCCGCAAAGGGGTGGTAGAAGACATGATTTGGAACTTATCTAACCTAATATACTATTATACAAAGTGTTACGGTTTTTGAGATATTGTCATTTTTCATAATTTCACCCAATTGGACGTATTTCCCCATTTAAATGTGAACACCGCACTACT